>JASANE010017187.1:0-11398 GCA_030248225.1 Trileptium ribeirensis
CTCGGAGTGATTGAACATAGTGCGTAACGAATGAGGAATCCTTTCACATGGAAATGTACTTAGTTTTCTCTGGAATTAAGACTCTCGCTCCAATCGACATAATAGGCTGAACCAAACAAAAAGTAAATCCACGTGTTGTCGGCTAAAAGTCAAATCTAATTATAGTACCACGTCAGATAGGAATGATTGAGCCGGTCACGTTATAAGCGTGTCTCCTTGTTAGAGCTCAGACTACATTATCCTACTTGGTTTCCAATGTAGCAATTTAAATATTACTTTAGAGATCAGTGTGAATTGGGAATGAAGTGGATTTGAATTGAATAGGTAATACATCGTAATCTATACACATATATTGCAATACATAGCAATTTTCAACATAAGATGATTCTAGACCGTAAATGTCTTTAAAACGATCTGATAGAGGAAAACTGAGAAACCCGAATATATCGTATGTGATGTTGATGTATAAAAGCACTTTGTTAAGATATGCACACTCTCATTGCAAACAAGTTGATATTTTTCCAGAGCATGTGTTCCCTGTCCTTCTCGAAGCCTTATTGGCATCGTCGTAACAGATACCCAACCAGTGACAGCTAAGAGTACACGGCATTTGACTAATATTTCACGTGCATATGCACTTGATAGTAAATTGATGTCCCGGCATTTTTATACAATTATGGTCATTTACTGTCTTTCCTAGAATTTTTGCCAGCATGAAATTGGTCAATTTTGAAAATACAGCGGAAATTTTGGTACCATTCGATTCAGCTCGACCAGTTTATGACAAGAAAATGGGCAATTTCGACTCAGTTTTGACAATATTTATGTCAAATTTTTTTCTCAATAAATATCTAATTTTATATACCGTTCGAGCGGGATTGAGGTATTGCCATTTATGTGAAATCCAAAGCATAAGTCGTTAACCCGTGAACCGATTAAACTGGGTTTACTACCATTTCACTCGGCTCGTTAATGCAGTTCGAACTATGCATAAAATAATACGTCTATCGAGAATTTTGGGTATATAGCAAATAGGGACCACTGGGAACCCAAACATCGGAAAACCATTTGTAATAAATATTGTTGAAATAAGTGCTTTCTGATCAGCTTCGGCGAGCTGGGTAGAACCAAAATTACCGCTGTATCTTCAAAATTAACCAAATCGGGCTGGTGGAGATCCTAGGGTAGATCGAGCTGAAGACAAAATTATGTGATAGTAAACGTAGTTATTCGCACAGTATTGGAAAAACTCTTGCAAATCTAGGGCCGTAAGTTACAAAATGGATGAAGATAACAAAACTACCTTGTTGAATATACAGACAGACAATGTGAGATATCTGGAATATGTATTGACCTGTGTTGTGGTATTTATTAACTAGATGCTGAGATCATTGGGTTTGTAGCTTTTATCTGATTTTACTTAGTAAAAATTATCATAATACTTTTATGGAAGGTCACGAAACTGTCGGGCAGCATTGATGAGACTAATGATGTCATCTTACATCATGCACCTAACGTAATGACTAACGGTTATGCACTGTGAACATATGAACCAACTCCTATTGGTTTTTAATAGGTTATATGCCGTAATAACAAAATTGGTCACTTAGACTATACGCTTTCAGCCCAAAAATTGATAATTAGGAGAAACACAATTACTTTTAGTACCACTGGACTCGAGCCTATTTTTAACAGTCTCATCTGGATGGTCAAGACTGATAAAAATCGCCAGTACAAACCACATTTATGACAAAAAATTTCGATTTCTATATATACCATTCGAAAAGTCTAGTCGAATGGTTTCGAAATCAGCTGATTTCATGGGGTCACAGGTTAAAGAAGGCTTAGGATTTTTATTTAAATGGCCGTAGCTCCATTGCACTGATAATGACACCATTCAAGTCAGCTTGTCAATGCGGTTCGAATAGTAACTTAAATTATACATCTGCTGAAATTAGATCGGGTTGGAGGTTATAGCCGAGAATACCCAACAAAATTAGCTTAGACTTTGCACTAAAATTATAATTTACCCTGGGAGTCTCTTCAACCGAGGGTTTACTTCAGCCGTATTACTTCCACAGGCGAGCCACCTAAGGCCAGGTCCAGTGTTAAAATTTGAGCTGAATCGATTTACTTAGAACCTATCTTCAAACGATAATCGCAAAAGCTGGCTGAAATTAGCATGAAGCATGGCATTATTTGACCCCTGCTCCAGGACAGGCGGAGATACATGCGTACCATTGTAGTTTGAGACGCGTAGATTTAAACCCACCCAACAGAGAGAAATTTAGCTAAATACCCCAATCGGTTGTTGAGTTATTAGAGTAGCAAAAAATTTCAAGAATTACGTAGTTGTATAATGTATATTTTAAAAGCATTTTGTTTTGTTAATATTTACTAAAAAATTGAAATTGTTATTTTTGATTTTGAACATTTTATGGTGTACCTTGTTCAGTATAGTACCCATCAGAAGCTATATATGATTCACAGGTGATGTCTACTGTTGCCTACAACCTGACATACTAAGATAGCATGTACATCAAAGTTCAGAAGTTGCAGGGTTGAAACATATTGCCGGAATTAATGTTTGCTATTACATAGGATAAATCCAACGGTAATTATTCACAATTACTATATTATAGGAAAAGTTGCTGTGGAAAAATGCTGAGGAATTCTTGGATCGAAGATTGATTGAATAGATTTTACTTTTACATAGTGACTGTTGCTTAACTAACTTAATTGCATTAATCAAGTGGTCTTTAGCTATTTACGTTATTGTCAGTAACTTTATCGCTAACGATTACAGCAGAATTTCTGCTATAAAAACTACTAACTCAATCGAGACTGCAGACCGTAGTGAAGCATCGGTACACCTATGCCTTTTGTGTGCACTGCCAATCATCTCTCGATAGCATATGTCAATATGCCATATGTGTATATCACACAATACCGCGCAAGGTAAAACAAAACTAACATCAACATGTTTCCCATGCTTGAAAACTCCCCCAAGTGCAAGCTATCGGCATTTATCATTATGAAATAAAACCAACCAGAGAAAAAAATTCCAAAGTTAAGATAAAATCATCTTGCTTCCGTGAAGGGTACTAAAACGAGATAAGAAACTCACATTTTGCCCTCTGATCCCGAACGCTATACCCCCGTGCCCGAGGAACCATGGGTCGTAAAGTAAAACCAACACCGGCAATGAGTTTCCCATGCCCGAAAACACCCAAGTGAAAGTTTTCAGCCGCCGAGGAGGTCAGAACTAATTTCCGAATTTTGGCTTCGATGAACCACGAGGGTGCCGTACCTCAAACCCTATAACTCCAGAACCAGCGCCTTAATTGAAAAATAAAAAAGTGGCATCGGCATCTATTATTTTACTATGAAATAAAACCAACCAGAGATAAAATTCTAAAGTTAAGATAAAAATAACTTTGCTTCCTTGAAGGGTACTAAAATGGGGTTTGAAAACCCTCATTTTTTACCCATGACCAGGGGAACCAGACCACAAAGCAAAAACACTCGGGGTTGTACACGGTAAATCGACTATGTCGGTTCGAATGAACCCAAGATTATGAAAATCGGTAAAGTCGTTCCGAGTTATGACCGATCACACACACGGAGAGACGGAATTTAAAAGGTTTCACTCCTGCAATACACAATCACCACTACGTTACACTACGTTCTGATAACCGAATTTATACTCTATGTTTAAGATGCTGCTTATTAAGTTTGATAATTTAGATTTAATTAATTACTGATAAACAATGCAGTTTAGCGGGAACAAACCGGATTTGATTTTTAATGTTGTTTGTCCGATTAGCCGTAAATGTAAAATTTAAAAAATATAAATGACAAAATCATACATACATGAGGTCCTAGGTCTAAGGTGGATAGCGGGTACTTCGGGGTCAGCCTTCGGCCTTCCCTGTTGGGGATCAGACGATTGGTGCGAGGAGGTCGTCAGGGGAATAAATTTTCGATGATTTTGGGGAATGCAAAAATTTTTCTTAATTTTTACCCATTTTCCCCTGCATTGTGCCAAGATTGCGCCCATTTTGCCAATGTTCCCTCAATTATTGCCTTTTTTGCAAAATTTTCCGCCCGCCTTCGTCGCTTCAGACCCTAGGCTAGGTGGGTGGATTGGAAAGAACTTCAAGGTGTGGGCTACCTTCCAGGGAAGGACCACACTACTTCCCAGGGGAATCGGCGACGCCCCGACGGGTCTGAGCGTCAGTAGGCATGATATTTATCTTTGGGCAAAATCTATTTTTATCGTATAATGCTTGCTTCATCACAAATGCATTAACAAAGGTAAAACGTATTTACATACATGTAATTCTTGACTCCGTGTGATGAACTAACAATCTTAAAATTTATTTATATACATGTACATAGTGTTACTTGATCAGCCGGGAAAACAGAGTGAGTGTAAATAACCTGCGGTTAGTGATCATTGCAAGGCTCCAAATTTTACTCTTTAAAGTCTTATAATAACAATAATACCATGATGATCCCAATGATCAGCCATTTTAATATGCCAGCTCTGCAGTCAAATTAGTTATATGTCAAAATCGGCGGACCCTTTATTTCGGACACTTATAATAAAAAAGATGAAGAAGTTATTAAATTTATAGATCACAAATTTTAAAAAATTTTATAATTTAAAGTTGACCAGCCTCGAAGACCTATGAATACATTCTAAGCGCTTAAGTGTCGATTAGGGTTCGTTTTTAAGTTTCAGGGCCTGTTAAGTGTTTCTAAGCAAAAATTAGTTAATTTTGACCCTGCACCGTATCGCAGGCTTAATAACAAGAACAATGTAGGGTTAAACACATTCAACCAAAGTTTTAACTGGCTAAATAACCGCAAAGCCATAATTATTTACCCCGACAAGCAAGAAACTTAGTTTGTCAAAATTTTAAAAATTACACTGTTATTATAATCTGGGTGACCCTAAATAAGCATAATCAAGAAGTCTCCAATTCATGACGTTTTGTGAGAGTTTAAATTGTAAATCATTGGTGCAGCGCAAACACAAAGCGAGATGCACAACTACATACAATGAATCAAATTTGCAACAACCCTTAAATCTGGTGAAGAACTATGTCGTCTAAATACGAAAAGAATATTTTTTTGCATAATTGTGAGCTGTTTGGGAAAACACACTAAGCATTATGAATTTAGCGACAAAACAAATAGCGGTGCTTGACCCACATCTATCACAGTATATAATACGAAGTCACGTACATTCGACGAAATGTAACATTATGTAAATCTAATTTTTGCCAGTGGTAATATTTTTGACTTTGGTATATACATATCTAATACCATTAGTGGACTTACTTTACCGAAGAATATGTATGACATTCGCCTGCTGAAGCATATTTATCCTAAATGTATATCGCCGTGCGTTTCACGCGACTACCTCCTCCCCTGCATTTAAGGGGGACTTCTCATTTTTCCTTAGTGCGTTTCATGGGTTTAGGGGCCGGCACGATATCGCGAGTTGGCGTCGACTGAATTGCCCATCCCCCGAAATATAGCGGGGTCAAAATGCCCACTCCTACTAAATCATGGTGGGAGAAAACATTGTCTCAACGAAATCGTGGGACAAACTGTTCCCCCCACGAAATAATCGGGGTCATTTGTCCCCCCATTAAACGCTGATGATACATATGTACTGCACCCATAAAATACAGGTGGACAAAGCGAAAAGCATTGCGACATACATTTAGCTTAACTGTGCATAAGTTGCAGAAGTTACACGTGTAAAATATACTATCGTCTATTTTTCCTACTTCCACGCGATATTTTCCTTAAGTAAAATTTGGCAGAATACACATGTAATAATCAACAAAAAATCAAATAGAAGTATGTGCGGTATCCTTTTTTAAGGTACTAGTACTGAATTTAATTAATCTCAATCAAAACATACATTTGTAAATCGCTCACTGCCGTTTTTAGTGAGCGATTTTATAACAACATTACCAGATCGATGTTTTATGTATATATTAAAAATAGTTTCGCTTCACCAGCCCAGCGTTAGATATGTTTATAATCATGTAACTACATTATGTTATTTGAGGTTTTACTAAAATTTAATGTTTTTTTATGTTGTTGATTGCGACGATGTTACGCAGCTTCGCGAGTAGACACAAAACGGCACTGCCTGGCTCATCGCGGCACAATTGCTTCTAGACGGAGTCGACTCTTATAATTAATTCGTTGCCCAACAATTTTACGCTCTTTTACGTTCTGCACAGGGTTTGGGCACGACGCTTATCAATAATTAGTCTTATAATAGTCGACATATATATATAAGCCTTCTTCCATCTACAATAATTAGGACAATGTTGAGGTATATTTGTTCGATGTTTAAATAGTAATCATTAAATGTTTTGATGTTCCTTTAATATGTTTACACACACTTCATATATATTAAGGTTACTTACATATGATATGATATATTATAATCTATATTGTCTATGTGTATTTAAGCACAGATGCAACACTAACAGTTGTATTTTTTGCATTATTTATGTCCAATGGTATATCATTTGCAAGGTAACAGTTTGAAACAATTTTTTCGCGGTCACCCATGTTCTAAATTATAGTACGCATGTGCACAATAATGTGTCATTGTTATGTATTCTATGCAATAAAGAATTGCAAAGATTAAACAAATGCAGATATCAAATCTGTTTTGGGATATTTTTATCGCTTTTTGTCAGCAAAAATCAAGGTCTCAGCGTTGGGTTTATAAGGGAGGTCGACATGGATTGATTTCTGATGCTGTGCTGCATTGAAATGCTGTTTATGATTTTGTGGCTGATTCCAAATTAGTATTCGACTTTTCGTGTAATATTTCAGAAATTGTATGCTTTTTCCATGCCTGTATTGTAATCCGTGATAAACGATATTCGGAACATGATCTCACAAATTTTGCCTTTACCGCTGTTGGAAGTTTGTATTATCGGAAGGTTTACTGCGTAAAAAGTATATATAATTTTTAGTGGTACTGTTGTTGCAAATACTTATACAAACATGGGTTTCTCATGTTATATTTCACATTTGCTAAGAAATCCACACTTAGGTGTTTCATCACGCATAGAGACTTAGACAATTCCATGGTTTTTTGGCGTCATAGGGTCACTAATGTGATTTAACAAGATGTTGCAATTTTTGTGTGCAGTTATTCGTGCGATAATGTTGAAACCAAGCACGATTAAAGCTTTATAATTTGGCTTCAGGAGACAATACGGCATGCTACCGCAAGAATAGTCACCTAAGAGATAACAGACTTGGCTGCCAATGTGTTTATGAAATTCATCAGTTTGTCAATTTTAATATATCAATAAGGCTGGGATGATGTCGCGATCACGTTCAAATGTGCTTCCGTTGAAAGTTCGATCTTACTGTGACCCAAACCAGCGTGCTAAGGAGAACTTCAATAGTAAATTATTCTTTCGTAAATTGTTCTTTGTACCAAGTATATATGTACTATCCCTCCAGTTACGATTTACAAACATAGTTTGTGTGGCGAAGAAGTACTCAGTATGAGGTAATTAAAATTGGCAGTTTGTGACAGCATATAGCTGTTTTATATGTGTCAGAATGAGCAATTCCTTTCTACACAACATATTTAAGTCTTTGTCAGTAATGTAGCACATGCATTGCATATAGCTCGAGATGTATGCATGTAGCTTATATACATGTCATTTCGCTCACGCTTCACGCTCTGTTGTTTGACATTCCGCAAATTCGGTATTTTAGTAATTTTGTATAATAAATACCTACACTGTCTTCGTGATCATACATGCTGATGGGAGTAGGGTAGTGGGGGTAAACCCCCTCCGAGGGCTCGTCTACTCCGTCTGACAGGTCGTTCAACCCACCCCCTGGTTACGTCGGAACCCCACTCCCGATGACCCTCCATCCCCGCCAATTGGCTGACCACCTGGAATGCGGAAGGCATGTTCCTGAGTAACCCGGCTACGCCTTTAGACTTCGCACCTTCACCATGTATATTCACGATAATGTATAGCATTAATCTGAGTTGAGCGACATAAAAAGGTTTATTTATTTATTTCAATCATTTCGGTGCATGAAATTATAAGAGGTACATCACCTATTTGGTACCTCGAGTCCTTCGTTAAACTTTTATGAGTTATACACCATCATATAAAAAGTTCAATTCTGATATTTGTTAATATACTGCAGAGTAACATTTCCTGTCCGAACATCTTGTGTTACTAAGTTTTTGGTCGAAGGTCCAGATAATTTTTGCCAAAAAACTGTGTGAAGGCTTTTCGTAGAACAGCAAAACAGGTTTTGTGTGCTCCATAATAACCACATTAGCACAGTGCAATATGATGTAATTTTATGCAATTATAATTGTCGAAACCTGAAAATAATATTACAACATAACAACTATGACAAACATGGTGCTCTTGTTCACTACCATCCCACAGGATGATGGTGTATTAGATATTTGATTGAATCTTACATGTTTATGATTGTACATAGTATCATATGTATATGACGCTTAAAGCTTATATATTGCTGAAACTTAATAGTTATATCTTACAACTATGTATATAACATGAACAGCTAAACGATTTAATTCTGGATTTATGAGAATCGATCTCAGTGTTTTGTGTTTGCGTCTTGCATATTTATTATACGTTGGTTGATTTGCAAAATTCTTTGGTTGACAGTAATTTTTAAGTATGTTATAGATATAACAAATAAAATTTTTTTAGCAAATTTGTGCAAAATTATTCATTTACATTTATTGTTTACAGTGTTGGTTTACATGCTAGCTCAATGGAGTTATTTAGATGAGCATGAAATTTTGAAGCTTTTTTCAGCTATATGTCAAATGAAAACTGATACGTGATATTTTTGATTATATGAGCATTAAAATTGGTTATTGACCACGGGCCATTGCTACCACCCTATCCTTCCCAAACAGAAGAAATTTAACAAAGTTCATGTTCACAACTTCATTTGTCGAGCCTTGATCCATAACATCGTGTTGCCTAATTATGATGGTGAAAACGAAAACTTAAAATTTTTCAGGATGTCAAATTTTCAGCATAAATTTCAGTTTATTAATTTTCAGTATTGTTGCATACTGTTACAATCTAAGTCATATATTGCGCCTTGCCAGTCATATTGGAGTTAACGAGCCCGACAATGTTGCTATGGATGTGGTGCCAATATATAGTTAATACCAAACACCGTTGTAATCGCAGTAGTTTGTACTTTTCATGACACTTACCGCATGTTTTTAACAAGCATATAACTAATAGTCTGAGTGTTGAATGCACTGACCTTTTGAAACATGCTCTACCGAATAGAATTTGTCGCGTGTTTTTCTGCTTGATGCAAGCAATGTAGCAATGCTGAGGTAGCGCCCCAACACTTGCTTTTCTCAATTAGTTCCGAGTCGCAGACATATTGCAACCAGATGACGAGCGCAGTTGTATTTTACTGATAGTGAAATGGCGCTGGAGTAGGGATTGCTGGAACATTGATTATATGCACTTTCTCTATTAAAATGAAGGGGTATGTCACACCTGTTCAGTGAATCGTGAACTTTTATGCAAGATTATGATGATAGAACTGGCATCGTTCATGTTTGTAGTTGCGAAGCTTGAACTTCTTGTTAGCCTTTGGTCCCGATAAAAGCTTTTAGGCCCGCTCAATAGTTCGACGCAAACTTTGAGTGATTCATATTTACAATTTTACCAGCTACGTGTAACAATATTTCTAAGTTGTTACTTTTCGGCGTCAGCGTACAATGATATTGGGCTGTTGCGTATATTCGTAGCCTTTAGCAAAATATGAACTATGTTACAGAAATTCGATATATAATGAGTGTCTTGTATGTGAACCGCTTACAAGGCGTATGAGTTCAAAATTCCGGTGTCTCAAATTCACATGTGATCCCCCTATAACTTCCAAAATCTGAGAATTTTTCCAATTTCTTTTTCTCCAGGTGCAATATCTTTGGTACCTGTTGGTCAGCTGACAGCTTAGCTTTAGAGAAATTGATAGTGAGGCACGATCTGTTATGGTTTTTAGATAAGGCTGTTCTGAGAACACTGGCACGTGTATTATCCCACAGATAATGTATCCAGTGGTGTCTTGTACACCCTGCTTTATCAAACAGGCATCTGCAGGACCATTTTATCGTAAAATTATCAAATCGGCAACTTATGAATAACGATTTTTCACAAATACACAATACACAAATTTAAGATATTTCTGTAGTGACTATATTATTTCCAAGTGAAAGCATATCCGCAATCACATCCCTAAATTTTCAGGTCATAAAGCTATGTCTATTTGCAATTGATGCAAAATATTGTCAGTGTTCGACTTCTGTTACCAACGAATCATTATTCTGCAGGTTTTGAACCTTCTGAGTTTAAATGTTTTGAACTTAGATTTTTAGTTAATGCAATTACTTTACAGCTGAGCAGTTAGAATTTATTAAGGCCAGATCAAACCAGAAGGCTACAGGTTTAATTTTGGCTAAGCTGGTACTTTTTAGTTTTGTTCGCAAAACAGTTTTTCTGATATTACCATTTTGCATTAGCAGATGATTGATAAATGAATTGCTTAGCACAAAAGCCCAGAATATATTTGAAGAAAGTCTCACGTGATCACCTCGAGCGAACGAGAAATCTATTTTTAAATACAATATTTACAGCCGAATGACGTGTTTTCTGGGTGATAGGAACCGCTTCGTGATAATGGAAGCAACTTGTGATAATGTTTTGATGATATTGGTTATCGGCAAAATTTTATATCAAACTCGTGGCTCCGGAAGTGAGAGAGAGCGATTTGTTATTGTTTTAATCTGATTCGTTACAACGTAAACAAACTATAAAAATTTGATTTGGTTATCGGCGCTTTGAAGCTCCAACTCGTGATATGCACGTGTAAACATTTAGGCACAGGTTCTGTGACTAACTGTTTATCAAACTGTGCTCATATTTTTGTGCTTTTAACTATCATTGTTCTTTTCCTCGACGTATTCTAATAGCTGCTGTAGGCCAAAATGTTTTACATCAGTTATTGTTCTGAAAGATTATTTTCTAAACTTCTAAAGCTAGATTCTCTTTACATTTGCAGTTTAAATGATATAAAATATTAATTTGCCAGGATTAGTTTGGGTTTAAATTATTTATATTTTCCAACTCCTACATGTGATGCTTTAAGTAAATAACCGTTGAGTTAAATCTGGGTATACCAAACATTAGTTTATTGAAATATTTTATCAGTTTATATATCAAGGCGAAAGACAGGGGAAGGCGAATTCTTCATTCATGTTCTTCAATTGTATATTTGAGGTAGTATATGTAACTGGTCCAAGTACAAC
>JASANE010017188.1:0-26228 GCA_030248225.1 Trileptium ribeirensis
GCTGGGACCGGAAAGAGTTCAAATTTTGTTAGCAGGATAGGATCTGATTTCGCTGGACATCCGGCGATGAGGACGGGAAATAAGGACTTTAAAATCTACTTTTCTTGGGAAAATTTGGACAAAAATCACAGATGGTCAACTTCCGAGTACTCGGAAGATTCAAACTTTAAGTCGGCAAATTTAATTGAAACCGACTCTCTTTAAGGACATCGACGGCTTACGGTAGCCGTCAAGATTCAATTTTCCGGAAGTGTCCCCAATTGGACACTGAACTATAACCCAAGAAAAATGGGCGTTGCCCGACCGACGACGATTGGACGGCGACAAAATCGCCATCGTAAAATACAGGCGAGAATTTCGAGCTTACGAGCGACACTCGGAAAATGCGAATCAGTTTAACTTCGGCAGCGCGGAGTTCGGTCGACTTTACTGACCGGCTCCGACGCGTGGCTCTTAGTGTTAGTTGTCTTTCGTTTTCACTTGCTCGGTGGCTTTTCGTTCTTCGCTCTTCGCTTCGTTATGGGATCGATCGTGAAAGATTTCCGCGCAGGTATACACCTCGCGAAGGGGGTTCAGCTGGTGCTGCCCCAAGGATCGATAGCTGTAAGTACTTGAAAGGATCGGCGTATGCAGGGGTTTAATTTCCCTGCTGTGTGAACAGTAACAGGCCGTTCGTGTAGGTATCCAGTGAACGTAGCGTCCCCTTTTATGTAAACAGACACTTTACTTTTTGTAATTCAACCCACGGGTTCCGCTGAAATGCTACACACAGACCCAACTGGAATAAATATCTAGGATCGAATTCCGTAGTGGAAGCGCGATGCGACTTAGGGTACGTAGGTACCGAGCATAGGGAAAATTCACCAACCGAGTCGAAGTCAGTCTGATTCCCCGTGGTCTTAGGTAAGGCACAACAAATTGGACGCATCTCGTCCAAGTTTTACATGATTTGTTACTCTTGAGTTAGGATCAACGAATTTTTCCTGAGCTGACCACGGTAAAATTTATTGAACGCACATTACACAAAATAAGGTCCTGTTCAATGGTTTGCTTTGACGGCTTTCCAAATTTGCAGCTTAATTGATCGTTCAACGCTCATGCCGTGTTTGAGCTTGGACAGAACCGCAGGTTAGGGACGGAGGAGTAGCCTCCGTCGGGCTTTAGTAAGCTCTTAAAATTTCTTCTATCTCACCGAGTTAAGAAAATTTGGGGATATAAAAGACTAAACAATTTCTAGGCACACTAACCTGAGTTTAAGGTCTTTGCTGCTTTCACAGAATGTTGTCTCGAAATCGTTTTACTCAGATGTTTGAATTTGATCTTAGAGCACATGGACGACTTACTCAGTAGACATCTTGTTGTACGTTAATATAGTTAGGGCGACTGACCGGAAGATCTGTAGGTGTCCCCTTGTCCCCGCGTGATCAAAATGAGCTGGGGGAAACTCGCCCCCAGCTGAGCAAAATTTAGCCGAACTCGAACTGACGGTGTCGATGGGGCATCGTTTGGCGGTAATACGCCAGTTTTGGACCCCAATAAAAATGCGACCAAAACAACTAAGTTTACCAGCGTTTGCTATTGCAATTCGCAATGGTTTTCCCTAGAGACCATTGCCAAAAGGAAACAGAATCAAAACTCGGCCCCTGAACCTTTACTGGAAACCGCCGTTGCGGGAGAAACACATTGTGTCCCCGCCTTCAAATAAAATTTTAGTACTTTCTCAAAATAAAGAAAACTTACCTCCTCGCCCTGGCCATTTCGGCCCCAAACCGGGCGGGTGCAAAACCCTTTTTTCTTTTTAGAGCGAGTTGATCGCTGAGTTTAACCAGGTTTCACTATTTATCATGAGTGCCCGTTAGGCTATGTACTATGTATGCCCAGTTTCGCTTTCTCTATACTTTCAGTATCAGCCAGTTACATTTGCCCGTAGTGTGAGTTGAACCTGCACGGAGAATTCAAGTCCGCTGCAGTTTTACATGTCTTAACCATTCAGCCATAGGAGTACACCGACTTTTAACATTAAGTTGGTGATAACTCAACTGCACAACACAGCAGTTGAGACACTGCATACAACAGTGTAATAGGACGACAAAATCGTCGTTAGAGAGAGGCAAAGGACAAACGACAAAGAGACAAACCAAGAGACGCAAAGGCGTCCGGGGCTGATCGCCCCTGTCCCGACGATCCAAAACGGCCCCAAAAGTAGCAAATAAGGCCGAGTCACACCTCGGCTCGGTGCGTTAAGCCTGTAAAACTTGCCCCCACCAAAATTCCAGCGGACATACCAAACTAAATCTAATCAACCAGGCTCGCCGCTGGGGGGGCGACTTCAACACTTACCTAGAAGGGCGTGTCGCGTCATCCGATGTCACGACCGCATTCTCCGGCCCGAATGTACAGAATTTTACGCCCCCCCTCTTCCTTCATCTCTTGCTTCCCGTTCGGTCAGTCGTACCTTGGATAGACAAATTGATCAGAAACGATAGTGGAAAATTGTTAGCGCAAACGTACCTTGTGGATAGACAATCAGACGCCCCCGTCAAATATCGATAGGCAATGACTTCCGTATGAGTAGTGTTCGATCATGCGAACAGAGCCCGTAGTCGGGCCCAAACCCCGTTTTCACTCTTCCTCTTCCCAATAGCAATAGTTTACTATCGATCACCATACGTTTGAGTTAGCAGGCAGGAGCATTTTCTGAAGCACTCTAGGGCCCCTGCTTGCTGCGCTGCATAGCTGAAACAATCGCTAACATTGAGCTAAAGCAGGGATAACCGCCCCTAGTTCGCAACTTAGCGAAGCCGCATGCTCCTCTCCCATTCTTCTTTTAATGCCCCGTGCCGCCATACGTACCGAACTGAAGCGACCACCGCGAGCTGTCGCTAGGCTTCCAGTCATGTTAGGAACACTCGTCCCCGATAATGATTGAACTTTTACAATAAACGTTGTACTTTAAACATCGTGTTCAGACTCATTTCCACCGAGACGATAGGGATTTGTGCTTTTTTTCTGGTTTGTCCGCACGGACGAGCAGGCCCTGCTCGCCATGGCTTGTGTGCGAGAATGTCGCAAGCACTGACGAGCATGGCCTTCTATCAGAGTTATTTATGTGCTTTTCCGGGAACCAGGGAACAAGACACTGAGGAAATGACCGAATAATCCAATAAAATTTAACACTTTTATCACAATGACTCAAAATTTGTTAGCGCATTTTCTCCACTTGAATAGGCTAAATTTCCACTGGTCAAGGTCCCAGTGTACTCGCTTAGAATTCACTAGAACATAGCAGGCCACGCCATTGATAATCCGACATTAAACACTCAGGGCTCGTCGGAACCCTGTGGGGGCCACATAGGTCAATGCTCTAACACGGAGCATACCGTGATTTTGACCAGGCAATTCACCTTGAGCTTCAAATTTATAGGGACTTTTTCATGTTTCATTTCGACACTCACTACGCCAAAATAGAACTAAACAACTTCCGATGAGTCTAAGATAGGGAATAGCGGCTAGGCTCCATGACCTGCGAGCAGGTGTCGGTGCTAGCCTCCCTGGGGGACCTCAGAAATCATACCCGATACTAGACACGTGCGCAACCCTTCGGGCGGGGTCCGAACACACCCCGTGAAGCGCGCCTGCGGCCTGCTAAGCTGCGTAGCTTCTTGGGTCTGACCAAGAATAGGATAAAAATTTATAATCACGGTCCACCCTTGAGGTTACGATAGCCGGGGTCGTATGGGCATGGTGTTAGGAAGTTGCGCCATGCAGCTGCGTCACCGGTTATTACATATCTAATGTAACGAATATATCAATGTGAACGAATCATAAACTGTCGGTTACTAAAAACCGCTCTTCCACGGCGTAAACGTTGCGGTAGTAGTGTAACAGCCCAAAACTTTAGGGACTTCAATAGGATATATATAATGGAGAAGACACACAAACCAAAGTCAAAAATAAGAAAAACGGGATACGATGGGCGATCGGATACCGGTGGAGCGTGACCTGAGTATCATGTTGTGTATTATCATTCATTGTTGTTATAAAAATAAAATATGTTACGGGTGTAATTCGTCGTATCGTCACGCTCCACCCGCCCGAGCTGCACGGGTTGATTTTGGCACCATAATGGAATAATTGGACTCTCGACTTGTGGTATCCGGTCGACCCCTAAATGATTTGGTGCTGTTATATGTATTGATAATGCGTTGTACGGGAAGTGTTAGTTTATGGGTCATTCGAGATAACTTGTGCGCACCGTGGCACGCCACGGACCCAAGAAAACTCTGATTATATGCAATGTCGCGTGACTGAACCGTCAAAAACGTTGCGAAAAGTCTGCACTAGTCTCGGCAGACAGAAGAAATATAAAATCATACTCATGCGCGAGCGTCAAGGAAAAATGGCGTATAGTCAAAAAGAGCTGTTTACAACTATTGATTGATGAATGTAGACAAATAAAAATTTCATATACATCAAAGTATGAAAAGCACTTTTGCTGTGTTTCTTAGAAAAACAAAAAATGTGTTTCTAAAAACAGAGCTACTGCAAAACCATGTTTAATATATTTTGATCGACAATTTAATGAATGCATCAAAGACGTAAAATGCTAATTAAAAATTTGGAGCCGCTAGAAGAAACTCACTTGGCCAGCTGAGCGCCTATTTAAATATGGCCACCCTCGTATTTACGGAAGTGGAACGTATAAAGCATATCACCACATGCTATTGCTGCGCAAACATGTAAAAATGTTTTGCATTGCAGGTTTTTAATTTCATAATGTTTTAATATAAATTAAAAATACCACATGTCAGTATTTAGAAAAGCTACATATGATATATACTTTTTGGTTAAAACACACAAGAATGTGTGTTCGTGTTGGGAGTGTGCCGGATTTCGTCCCATGAGGCGTCTGACAACGCGCAAATTCTGAACGGGCATGAAGCGCCCTCAGGTCAGCTGACTGCTTGTTGGATTATCCTAGCAGTACCTGACTCAACTCCACTACCAAAGCTGACCAGCTGACCAAAAACCATCTATTCCGGAGTGACCGAAGACCAAAAACACTCAGCTCGCCCGGGGAAAACGGCTAACACACCCCAGGGCGTATGACCAGGTGCATGCATCCAAACAAACAATACTTTTAGAGCTATAAAAATAGAACGATAATCCCGATAGTCCCTGGTATGTTCTCATCACCGCTATATGATTCGATGTTTCACAAATTAGATACGCACCTTAGATTTTGGTTTGTAAAAGAACTGTGTTATTTCTTGTAGACTGTAAAATTGTTAGGAACGTAAATGGAATAAACGCAATGCGGGCAAGGGAAATAATCCATCTGGATATACGCCGTTTTATGAAAAAATTTCGGCTCCAAAAAGCATAAATGTCCACAAATTTCTGAAGAACTTGCTGGTGGATATATGTTTTGAAACGATAAATGTAAGAATTTTGGACAACGGCAAATCCCTTCATGTCATAAGACAAGAAACAGGAGATAAGGGGCAGTCCGTTGTCTGCACGTTGAGACCACACCGGTGGGGCTCCGTTGCATAAAGTCAAGGCATCAAATCAATACGGGTATGATTATGTATGTGTGTGCTGTGTTAAGGCTAGCCCTAAAAACGCCAACGGCGCAGCCCGAGGAGGGGGAGAGGCGCAACGTCACGAGACGACGTCACGTTTTCGAGAAAAATAAGCCGCCATGAAGGGGCCCCCACTTTTTATCGGCAAACTGCGCCCTTGGTAAACGCTGTATTAAAAGCAAATAACAGTTCAGGAGTATATCTGATAGTAATCTGCACCCGATATTTGAAATTTTTGGCATGAAAAGATCGAAATAAACAGGCAGTGTTACAACCCTGTGGCGATTACAGAGTTGTCAAGGAAATCATAAATCAAAATTCGCCAAATCTTCAAATTTACTGAACATCCCGAACAAGCTACCCGAAAACCTATCGACAGCTAAAACACCCATCGAAAACGCATCACTACATCGCTTGGCCCGTTTGAAAAAATATATATAAAAAGACAATTAGTCCCTTGATTTTCTGAAGAAATCTGACGGATAATTTTGATATTTCTTCCTACCCCTCACCGACGCCTTCTCAGTGCTTTCGACCTTCAAAGTGGTAAAGGTCTTTCCTATAAATACCTATCATGCATTTCATATTTATTACACTAAGACATTTTAAATACTATAAACTAAAAACCTGTAATATTTAATACTGTTGCTCCAAAAATTTCAATTTCAGCATGTAAAATCACTCTTCACTGCTTATCGTATCAGTGTAAAGAGCTTTAGTAAGTCTGAACATTTAAACACAAACAAGAATCAAACCTATTGGTGAAAATTTTTTAAATGATCAAATATATATCAATATCACCATTACAGCTATGCATTTTTGCATCATAGCGGACACTACGAAGACAAAACCCAGCCTCGACCGTGATTTATAACAGCAGGTATGACCCAAACTATTGAAGCCAAAAACTACAATTTTAATAATCAGCTTTTTAGAAACTAGTGTCCCAGAACTGTATACTCATTTTGTCCAAAAGTGCTACGCTTTACATATGCGGAATTTTTAAGATGTAGCGGTGCATTTTAAAAGACACAACTTTTAGTGTCAGCCATTGCAATTGACTCGTCCACTACAGTACCGGCTGACTGTTGGGACAGTTGTCTGACACGATGCACACTTCTTATCTTGAATGACCCATTATTCTATTTTTATTGTAATGCTGCGTGTCAGGATGGGTTGGGGACGTTGTGCAGAAATGCAAAAGTGTTGTCCGAAATACAAACGAAAAATTTGGTTGACCTTCGGACCTAGAGGGACTATCCTGGCATGCAGCTACGGTATAAATGAATCGCGTAGTGAAGTATGAACTCAAACTAATCGGAAAGAAATGGGCAAAAAATTTGTCGGAATCTCATTTTTAGGGAATGCGTCAAAAGTGAAAATTTTCCTAATCTTAGGCAGCCAAGGCCAATCGGGCCTAGTTCATTGTCATAAGGACTTCACTAGGCTTGTAAATTGGGGGTTCGGGTCAATTTATCTCCTACTCATAAGTACTTACGGACTCTCAACTAAGCGTTTAAACACCCAATTTTCAAGGACTTAAATCTCGATCGAAATATCCCAAACTCCCCAATTTTTCGGTCCCCACACCTCCACAGGGTCTCACCTTAACTATCTAATTGAAAACCGGGGGCACCCAACTTAACCGGTCCTAGCAGGACCCTGATAACCCTCTAGGGACACCAAAATTTTCTATGTTGGTCGCACAAAACGGCCTCTAACAGGCCACCTATTGGTCCTATACTTAAAATTCCACTTTCATCAGTAGGCAACCAGCCAGAGCACGAACCTGGTCCAGCCCCCGGCCGCCTACTGTCTTCCGTTGGTCGGCAATCACTAAAAATATGCTCAAATCTTGGTACGATTTCGGCGCCCTGGGCGCTCGTATATTTCCTTGCCTAAAATTTCTCGCGCCGACCAGCGCGAGGTTTTTCTTGGTTGGCATTCGTCGGCCACATCGCAGCTAAAATTGTTATTGTCGACGTTGCTGCTTTTGACTGCCCAGCAGTGACCAGTCGCCTACAGTCGTCTTTATGTTGTTGCTTTCATAACCATATTACACTGTTTGCCTGTCTTTATTACACTGTTTGCCTGTTATGACTTTGAATGTTTAGAGTCGCTCATAAATAGTTTTTCAGAAGTTGTAGGGCTCTGTGGCGGTACAGACTTGGCGGACGCCAAAGGGCTAAAAGAAACGAAAAGGGGGGGAATTAACCGTTAGTATAAAAGGTAAAGACCCAATGCAGCATTGGGACCAGTCGAGTAGAGAGGCCGCAGAGGCGGCCGTTTTGTTGCTCGTGGCGGTTGTCGCCCGGGCATTTTGTTTAAATTTCTAGTTTTGTGTTTTCGTCGTTTTGTTTTTGAGTTTTGCCCAGGAGGCTCCTACTGTGTAGCACAGGGTGGAGGTCCTCCTGGGGCGTTTTCCATGTTTTCAAAATTTCACGAGCGCGAGCTGCCTCTGCGGGTGCTGGCGCGTCCGACTGATGCTCCGCGCACCCGTAAACGCAGCTCCACCAAATTCAAGGAAATTGCACGCTAAATTGCACGCAAAATTTAAAATCTCGACTGGTTGCCCGCTCGCCCGGTCGCTATGTTTTAATTTTAGACCCGGGGGGCGAAATTATATTTAGTGATGTGAGTGGGAAAGGGGGAGGAAGAAAGAATACACACGGGGAAGGGGGAAGGACACAGGGACACGGGAGGGGTATGGCGTTTGAGGAATAAAAAGGACTCGTAGCGTGTTGACCTGGAGGCAGCCCCTAAGGCAGACTATAACTGAGATGGTTAAGGATCCGCGCTAGGCTTCCCGTCAAAAATGTTGAGCATTTGGTCCCTGAGCGTTTCTTTTAATTGTTCCCCGTTAAGTCGGTTCAAAACCAGTCTTCCAGGCCGTTTAGACACGGTAGAAGACTTTAGTAATTTGCATCAATCAGTTTAGAACCCCGCCGCAAATTGGCATCGTAAAACGTTTACGATTTTTCAAAGGACAATGGAGCTTCTTTTGATTCGTGCTCCATCCGTGTTAGCTTCCGAAGTCATAGCTTGAGTCGAGCCTAAGTCATAGGGAAATCTATAAGAACAACTCCAGGTCACACGGCTCAAAGACCCAGTTTTATTGGGGAGCAGACCAAGTGGTCCGTTTGGGACGGACGCAGTCATTTGCACGCGAGAAACACTTCAAACAAAATTAACAATGGAACCCCTGACGCTAGCCTCAGAAATTCGAGCTTCTACTCTGAGATCAGTTTTTCTCCGTTGAAAATTCAATCCGCTAAACCCTAAAATTCCAGACGGGTCTCAGGCCGTTTAGACACGGTAGAGCACTCCGTCCCGCATTTTGACAATGGGATAACTATCGATGAGTCGATGCGGCCACTCCATAGGGAGCGACGTATCAGGACCCCTCGGGCGTCGTCTTCCCCAGTTTTTACAGGTTTGGATAATCTGCTATTCTAACTATACAGTGGTATCCGAAGTGTTTTTTAAACTTAAATCATTACTGTTTTCTTTTGGTTCTTAAACTAAGCATTTCGTTGAGCGCGCGGCAGCACGCGCCCTATTTATGCTTGCAAATGGCTGCGGACAATCCACACAAGTCACAGGCACTCAGAGGAGCGTACTACCAAATTAGGAAAGGAGACGGAGTCAGCTGCGGCGCATACTCGAGCCAAATTTTAAGGAAATTCTGGTGCTCGCACCCGTTAGTCGAGCGGCGACCCTGAGAAGGACATGGAGTAATTGTCTCCCCAAGCTTTTCTGTGAAGGAAATTTATAGGCGCGGACCCATAAACCGTTTAGACACGGTGGGTTTCGATACAGCGCCATATTTTCATGTCAAATCATCATTTCGAAAATCCGCACAAAGCAAGCAAAACTCGGGGGACACGGTAGCGCCGCCCCTTTTTACAAAGGCCCCGGTTTCTACCTCACCCTGGCGCAGGCTTATCTTTCACTTACAACCTGGTAATTCCGGAGATCCGCAGCTGACATCCGGACTCACCGAAACAGTCATCAAAAGGATAAGGTATAGATCAAAGAGCGGTTTACGACAAGAGTGTGTGAACAGTGGTAGTCTAGGCGCGATTACAAATACCTCCCATAACCTAGATGAAAGGAGATGGTCAGAGGAACATTGTCAAGAGAGAACGCACGTCTCAAAGGGATATAAATTGTGGGACGGGCCGAGCGGATTTTCCATGGATCCCAAATCGGGGGTCGAGTCGAATAAGATTCACATCATCGCGTGCATGCATACATATGGTACACTGCGTGGTACCCATTTGAAATATTGTGTAAATATCTAGTTGGATTTACAGTAATGTGTGTGCCTTGCAGCACAAGTATAAAGTGTTGGCGTGTTCAATGAGTCCTTCAGGCGATATGTTGTTATTTATACTGCTATTTATCATTAGGAGTTCAACCGGTCGCGTGACTGTGAGGTCGAAATCTTAAGCGAAATAATGTGCTAGACATTCTTACAAACCAATCAGGCATTACCCATTAAGAAATAGGTAATAGCCTTGGATCAAAATAGAAAAATTTCGCCACTATTCAGGACCAAGAATTTAAGTAGGATTGAGGGAAAGGCGAGTCAGCCTTATTACCTGTGAGCAGGCTTACGGGTTGATTCTCCCGCGGGGGACCCTCGTACCACTAGATACGTGGGCCAAAATAGGGGCCAGGCCGAACACCCTGGTTAACCCGCCGGCAGCCTGCTAAGCTAAGCGGTTCCCTTGGGTCATCGCATAAATCACCGGGGAGTCGTGGAAGCCGGGGTTGTCCGGGCACCACACGCTAAAGAAAATAGTGGTGCAGCTGCGATCCCTTAGGGCCAGAACATCACTCAAAGAATTTTGAAATACAGGTAAACTAATATTGTGCTTAATTCGACAGCTTTTCATGCCAACTGAGTGTTTGAAAGAGCCTAGGCCTAGTTTAAGTCTTAGAATTAATGTATAATGCTAGAGTTAGAAAACTGCGGTTTTCCTACGGTTTAATAGTCTCAAAGCTTAGTTTGTGGCTTAAAGATGCGCATAAGGAGCCTCTAGGAGAATCAGACGCTCCCCAGGGACAAAAGGCGCCCCCCCTGAGGATATCACCATATATGTATATACTTGTATGTTATAGATGTTGAAGGTTCGTCAGCTTGCGGGGTAGATGGTCAGCGGGGATTTTTTCGGGGAAGCCTCCCCTTTAGGGCCCCAACTAACTACCAAGTTTACAATATGTTTGGCAGATTTACTTTTCCCGAACCTTGCCTAATTTTTGCTCAATTTCCCGCGAGTCGCGGTTACGGAGCCTTTAGAGGGATGTAAATAGTCCTTGAGGGGTCGCCTTTAAAATTATTATACCTCTACCTCTTCAACTCCTACATTTTTATGTTATATATTTTTCCATTTTTGTTATAATTAATATTTATGCTTATATATGTTCAGCATTAAGCCAATAAATTTTCGTTGGTTCTCTATGTATAACGTATTTTCGCAATTAAAGCAGCATATTTATGCTCGTTTTGGCTTTGGCTTATGAAGTTTGTATTAATCTGATTCTATTTTACATATTGTCAAATTGAAATGTAAAATTTATAAGTCTACTTATTAAATATTTTTCAGTTACATTCGCCGGATGAATCCAATATGTCTGATTTAGCTAATGTTCAGCTGTAAAAATTTAGGATTTTTTAATCTTTTTTATTTTTTTTAGTTTTAATTATGGTTAAAAGCTTGTTAGGTTACATTCACAAATTTAATGCGGCTCATCTGACAAAAATTGTAACTCTCGATGACTGGATTCTTTAGAGGAATCCAGCTATTCATCCGATGCATCTGGCATGAGTTGTAAAACCTAAAATATTGATCGACCACAAATGGCAAAAGTAAAAAGTCTCCATTTCGTGTCGATTTTGTGAAAATTTAAGTAGGAAATCATGGGAGCAACGCAGATACACAGCTATATACGCAATTGTATTCTGTTAGGCACTGAATGAAAAAATTATGAAAATCCATTGATCTGTGAAGCGTTATACATCCTTTTGATCTCATGCATCGGCCAACGTAGCGTAGTAATTTATAATAGCTTATTTGTGGCACAGTTGGTTTTGTAATATCCGATACGAATCTATAATTTGACATGTGTATTCAAATGGTAAAATAAGATACGGTCGGTGGGATACTATTGATTCACAGATTTTTATATAAGCTCCAGTACAGCCAGTTACCTTCTTCTTTGAGGACCTTACGGGCACAAGTGCCCAACGGTGGCCCTGACGGTATCTCTCACGACCGCCGCCATCTCGTTCTACACTGCGCTACGTCCAAGCATTCCCGATTAGCGTTTTACAAGTTCTGACAACCACTTCGAGGTCTCTTCCATCCTTGCGATGGCGTTGAAAGTAAAGTTCGCAGTGGTAAACGCTGCCGTGGCCGAGCCATTTGAGTCGCTCTTGAATAACCGGTTCTAAAGTGCCTTCGTGAAGAAACTGTCGATGAATGTCTGCATTTCGGTAGTTTGTAAAAGGTCGGAGAACGAGTGCTTTGCGGCAGCAGCGGCGCTCGAAGGCCGTTATTTTCTTGATGTCGAGTGCTTTAACTGGCCAAGTTTGCATCTATAAAGCAGTATTGTGCGGATGCTAGCGTCATATACTTTGGCCTTTGTTCGAACCGAAATGTCCTTTCTGCGCCACAGACACTTTTCAAGTAACTGGGATGCTCCATTTCCTTTGGCGATTCTCGTGCGTGTTTCCATAGTTACATTTCCAGTGGCCGTTATCTGACTGCCAAGGTCGACAATTGAGTCTTGCACTTCGAGTTCTACGTTGTCCAGCTTTATAGAAGCCTTTGGGCAGCATGCTACCATGACTTTGGTCTTCGACGTGTTCTGTGTAATCCGACCGCGGCTGCATGCATCGCGACGCTGTTGAGCATGCTCTGGGCATCGTGTTCGTTTTCCGAAAGCAATACGATGTCGTCCGCATAGTCCAGAACATAAATAGGTTCCGCGTGGTTATGTACTTGAAGTCCACCCGTGCGGCAGTTATCTTGAGCTGATTTCAAGATGTAGTCTACCACGATATTGAAGAGAAACGGGGACAAAATTTCCCCTTGCCTGACACCAGTTCGGAGCAGAAATTTATCCGTTGTTACCGCATGGACAGTGGCTAGTTCAATTTGGCCAGAATGCTGAAAACTGGCTGCCCTCGCCCGGACTCGAAGCAGTGGCTTTCCAACTGCAATCCAGAGTGCTACACACTACGGCGAGTTTCCAATGTATCTGGTTTGCAGGGAATAACCGGAACCGTCCATTTAAACCGGAACTGGAATCTGGTCTTCGAAACTTATATACTACATAATAAATCAGATAAGCGAAAAATGACGGCACAGTGAATTTAAAATGCATTAACAATAATTTTTACATTCAACTTAATGTATTCCCATGGCATCATTGCCTTTCCGGAACGTTGAAGAGACTAAGGAAGCTAGTAATGTGTATTTGTCGATCATTATGCTGGTTTTTGGAAGCTTGCGTAATTTGCGTCAAACTGAATGTCCTGTACTTGTAACTAAACATGCTTGCTTGGAGCGTAGACTAAGCACTTTTGTTCTGTCTCTCATCGCCTCCATTTACTACACCTATGTTTGTTACATGTTATTCTGCTCTTCTACTCAAAATTATTGGTTTATATAGTTCTAACAGAAAATAAAGGAAGTACTATAGTTTTTTGGTTAGTGGTCAGAGACATGGTTTAGGCAAGCTTTGGGCAACCAATACCCGTTAGCTAGGTGATAATGATAACTTTCTGATTGGAGATAAATGAGAAACTGTTTACTGCTCGCACAGTTTCAATAAATACAGTTCTTTGCCAAGAAAACAGTTTCTGGCTGCTTTGCAAATATATTACTTTGCTTCAATGCAGACGGGGGTTTTCGAGCATGGGAAACATATTGCCGGTGTTAGTTTTGTTCTAACTTGTTCGGTACATATTGTGAAATATATACTAATAGCATATCGTCGTATGCTATCGAGAGTTGATTTACTGTGCATGCAAAAGGCGTAGGTGTATCTATGAATAACTACGTTCAAAAATTATTTTCACCCATGTTTCTTGAAAATATACCCCGTAAGCAGGGAATAACCGGAACCGGAACCAGCAGTCGGAACCGTCCATTTAAACCGGATCCGGAACCGCAACCTGGTCTTCGAAATTTATATATAGTAAAACAGATGATGGAAGAAATGAAGGTATATATAGTGGATTCAAAATGCATTAAAAATAACTTTTACATTAAAAAGTTAATGTATTGCGATGGTGTTATTGCCTTTTTGAAACTTTAAAGAGACTGAGGAAGCTAATAATGTTTATTTATCGATTAAATATGTCGGTTTTTGACATTCAGAGCAAAAATGTCTCCCACTATACACCATTGCGTATACTGCGTCAAATCGAATGTGCTTACAAAGCTTGGAGCATAGAATACACACTCGCTCTGTCTCCAGTGGCCTCCCTTTACTACACATACGTTTGTTGCATGTTCTTCTGTAGGAAACTTAAAATTATGGGTTTATATGATTCTAAGAGAATAATAGATAGAAGGTAATTTTCTGATCAGTGGTCAGAGACACTGTTTAGGCTATTGTTGGACAAACAGTGCCCGTCAGTTAGATCATAATGTTGATAACTTTATAATCAGAATGCTATAAATGAGACACACTGTGATGCTGCTCGCACAGTTTCAATAAATACAGTTCATTGCCAAGAAAGCAGTTTCTAGCTGCGTTGCAGATAACGTTAGTTTACTTCAATTTAGACTGATTTACCAAGTTTACAAGCGCACTGGCGGGTGCTTGACGCAATTTATGTTAGCCAAGCATACCCTTGTACTTCTGCGTAAGCCACACTCTGTTACCGAGTTGGCCGGTTTAATTCAAACGTATCCCACAGACTTCTGGATGTGTAAAATAGCTGCTACAAGCATCGACCTGGCTTTGATTTAACAAACTCTTGCAGGCTCTAATTATGTGCCCTACTTACGTTTCACACGGCAAATTGGTTAGTTAATCTTTTCTTTTGCTTGGTTGTATTGGAGCTTGATCATTGTATAATATATATTACATATGTTTGGATTACAGGATGAAGCAAAAAACGTGGAAAATTCCAAACAAAATTTTTAAACCGGAATTCCGGTTCCGGTATTGCTTTTGGCCTTTGCCGGAACCGCAACCGGAAAACAATTTTATTCGGAACCGGAACCGCAACCGGAACACGATTTTCGTCGGAACCGGAACTCCGGTTACTCCCTGATATATATATTTATTTATTTATTTGTGCGTACGTGTATACGTATATA
Source organism: Trileptium ribeirensis (assembly GCA_030248225.1). Lineage (NCBI taxonomy): Eukaryota > Metazoa > Nematoda > Enoplea > Enoplida > Thoracostomopsidae > Trileptium > Trileptium ribeirensis. Next base: position 14,930 of record JASANE010017188.1, read on the forward strand.
TTCGCTTTTAAGCAATTAGCAAATATGAAGATAACCCTTAACATCGCGGGTCACCCGCGACAGTTTCAATTGAATTTGCAATGAGTCGAGCCGCTTTTACGCCACACAATAGTAATAAACCACAACAAGCCGTCGTTGTATCGAACGTTTGCAACAACAATAATAATCAAGTCGCGTCCTTGTCGTCAAGCCCGTCGTCAACACAGCTGCAGCTACGCAATCAACTTTCGCGAGGTTCCAGCCAAGACCAACGTAAGACTGAGATCATACATTGTATATAGCTGTATAATATAATATTATATTGTATATTATAATAAGAATGGCTCAAACACGCAGCGGGGAGCCGAAACTTTGAGACGTATAATTATATTTTCAATAATTTTTGGCGGTTATATATTGGTGCCGACAGTTGATTGGCTTTCGGAATTTTTTTATCTATGCCAACCTGTTTTATATAATCGCTGCGATGCATTATATTTGTGTATTTTTTACTGTGAACAAATTCTGACAGATGATAAACAAATCTTTTATCCCACTCTGCAGGACATTTTGTAGGGAAGAAGTATGACTTGTACTGGTATTTGCTTTCTTAGCATAAATGCTTGTGTGCCGGATGCTATTTTAGCATACGCTGCTACAAACAGTTATAGACATTTTTGGTTTTATCTGCTGGCAGAGACAGAATTGCCTAATTACTGCGATGCAGTCCAGATTGAAGACGTGTTGACAAGACTCACCAGCGCCGTGTCACAGGCTAAGGTGGAGTCTTGTCCAGTGATAGAGCAACGGGACACCAGACCTAGCTGGTGGTGCGCAAGGCTAGATAGCTTGAGACAAAAGTCAAGGAAGTTGTATAGACATGCAGTTGGGCGTGGAGGAGATTATAATTGGAATAGATACAGGGCACTTTAACGGTTGTATAAGAAAGAAATATATATATGATTGTAAAAGAAGACCGTAGGTTAGATTTTGTGAGCAAGTCGAGAATATTAGAGAAACAGCACCACTTGCGAAAATCTGTTACTACAACAAGACTAACCGTTTAAGTAGAGTTAAGAACGAAGATGGGAGTTTAACGGAGATGATACAGACACGTTGGTCTGTCTCTTTAGAAACCATTTCCCTGATTGTGTCATCGATGAAGTGACAGGTAATGTAAGTCTGGGCAATCTGAGAGGACCCACGGTTGATCATTGGAGAATTGTAGATCGTGTAGTATCCGATTAAAAGTTTAAATGGGGCTTCTCGACTTTCAAACCATATATAGCTTGTGGTGTTGATGAAATATGAGCAGCCTTGATTACATCGGCCATTGACGAGCTAATACCGGTTCTGAGACTTGCTTATATGTATATATATGTTAAATATTTCCATATGTATATGTTAAATATTTCTATAGTTTCATGTATTCGAGTTCGAATCCAGTGGTCGCGCTAGTCTCCTTGGGCAAGGGACTCAGCCACAATTGCTTCGCAGTACCTATATATGCGTTAAACAGGTCTTTGGTCTAGGCGGATAAGATGATGGGTAGTGTAAAGGGCAATCATCATGGCCAGCCTACACACAATGCTTCGGCATAATAACGTGGATTGTCACCTAGTGCCAATTGCATGTTTCATGTATTTTCAATGTATAAAACAACGTTTTGGCATATTAAATATATACTGGTAATTAATGTTTTAAAACATTTAGGCATTCAGGAAACATAAATGTGAAACAATTTTTTTATTTAGTTGAACATCGGATATCAGCTGAGTCTGGTAGACGGACCCGAGAGAAAGTCTGACGAATATGAGAGATTTGGGAAGTGCCCCCTGTGTGGACAGGCAATAGTTTTATATTTCATACGTGATTTAAACAAAATCGATTTCGTTATGGGCAAAAATGTTTAGTGTTTTATATTTATAAATGTAATATATATAGTTGTTTATTAATGTGTTTTCAACAATTACGTATATACTTATATGCTTTAGTTACGTCGTCAAAATCTTGTTGCGTTTGCTACGTTACGAATATTTTGCGAATTACATTCTACTTTACGCGTTTTTAGCTGAAGAGAAGCCTCAACAACTTCACAATGGTCCGGAACGATTTCACGTGGTATGTGTACTTTACATTTTATATTTTAGTACTATTGTTTGCACTATGTATTAATAAATTCTTGTTGCTTTCAGATTTTAGCATCATGTATATATATACATATATAGCTAAGTTTCCGAAAAAAATCAAAACGAGGTTTTTTGGTCATAAGTTCTGAAGGAGGCACAGAATCGGAATATGTTCTAAAATATAACTAATATAGTGCATGGTGTTTGCAATACCATAACGAACCATTCATTCCTCAGCCTGCGACCTGGGAAAATAAAAGTTGCAGATGATTTTTTTCGGAAACCCGTTTCCAAAAGAAAAATCACGTTTCCCGAAAAAAAAATCAGTTATATCTAACCTCTAATTCGGCATTTTTCCGCCAAATCAGCTTTCAACGGTTGTCAATTCGCCACAGATATTATCCGCTGGACGTGTAGCAACACGTAATACTGATAATAGTTAATTAATTGACCAAAAATTAAGACGTAGAGCGCAGTTCGAAGTCATATGATAACGAAAGTACGAATATTCAGCATTTTAAGAGTTTGTATGCAGAAAAATTGTCATTAAATGTGGCAGAGATTAATTGAACAAGTCGAGGTGAACTTTGCATTTTGCAAAAACGCGGGCCACTTCGCTGTCCGCGTCAAAAGCATATCGATCCGGCGCAGTAAGCCCTCGAGCTGTTGACTTCAGCAATGGGGCTATTACGGTTGGATTGATAGGCCCGTAGAAAATCGCACTAGTGTGGACAATGCTGACGTCGGGATGAGCAGGATAGGAATACTGAGGGACATCGAAGGTGAAACCGCGATCGCGCCACAGAAAATTTACTTCAAATCGCTGGGTGGTCGGTGTATTATTTTTGTCGCACACAACTTTTGTAATTTTTCCATAGTAGTAGCTTGAGTCGAAGTACACCGCATAGAATCTCCCCAAAAGTTCGGATTCGGAGTCGGTCAGAGTTTGCCAGACGCGTCGAAGATGCTGCTCCAGCTCAGCACGGACCCGGGATGACTTCAGCTGATCAACGCCCGAGACGTCAAGATGTGCATCACCGGAACGGTTTCCTGCGCGCTGGTCATTGACGTCATCTTCATCAGTGCTCGACTCTTCCTCGACGGTATCGTAGCTGCTGGTATCGCAAGCCTGTGCGGACGTACACTGGCGAGCCTTTTTACGATTTGAAGATACCGGCGCCTTAGCCAGCGCTTTACGCGTTGCTTCTTTGCGCTTCTTTGAGCGTTCTTCGCGCTCTTTGGCTATACGCAAAGCGTCCGAATTACTAAGCAGCTCCGCTTTTGATGTAGGCTTTGTTGTCGGAGTAGTGCCAAGCTGCTTATCAAGGACCATCTCCATTATCTTGGATTGTCGCTGAGCTCGGTCTTCGGGACTCAAGATTGAGGTACTGCCCGCGTTGGGGTCCGAGTGCTGCGGCACGGAGCCGCCATGTTCCGCTACACCAGAATCTACGTCCCAAATCGGGACCCACTGCAGGGACCACTTCGCCTTGTAGTTACCTTTGGGCTTAGGCGTCGTTGGCACCGGATCATAAGGTGGGCGAGGTGGGACCAACACGTCGGCGAGGACGGCAGGACGCTTTGGGGAACGGCTTGGAGAGCGAGATTGACGGTGGCGCTTGATAGGACTCTTTGCTGGAGAATGTGCAAGAGCGATAGCTGCGTCTTGTTCGTCAGAAATTTCTGGTTTGCCGGCCGCGACCCAAGCGTTGTAGTCATTGAGCAGTCGCGGGTTAAAGCGCTTAACAGGATATTTTTAACGGTCGAGAGGGTAGATCCCGGTCGCTGCAAAGCCCGCTTTTATATTTTTTTCAGATAGGCTGTCATGCCAAATTTCACTAAGAAAATGGCAAAACTCGTCTCGGCGCAGCGCCACGGTACGTTTGGTGTTTTTGAACTCTCGTTGAATGAATGCGATCCAATGGTATTTGAGACTGGAAAAGCAGCCGACATCCAGAGGCTGCAGGCGCTCGGTCGTGTACGGCGGAAGTTTTACCAATGCGACGCCTTCTCGCATCGCCGTTTGTATCGTCGATGTGCTGAGGTGCTGCATTGCACCATCGAAGATCACGATAAGCGGACGCTCTGGAACTTTGGCCAATAGATTCGTAAGCCACTCAGCGAATAGCTCGGCTGTCATCCAGCCGTTGGCGCTCGCACGAATCTGCATGCCAGGCATGCATCCTTCGAGGGTTTTATCTGGCGGCTGGTTTTGGCCTCTGAATACGACCAGTGGTGGAAATGCGCTACCGTCAGCCCGACACGCTGCTAAAATCGTCGTATTAGCGTAGCCCCCGGCGACTCGAGCATCTGCGAAGTGTTCTCCCACGGCCCCGAGGACTTTGCGGCGAGCAGGGTCATGATGAGTGTTGCTTTCATCGCAATTAATGATGCGGGAGGCGCGTGATTCGTCGACCGGGAGTTTGGCAAGCTCCTCAACTAGAAGGTCGAAAAACAAATAGATCACGTAGGGGTTGCTCGTGGCTCGTATGCGGCTGATCGACATACGCTGCGGGCGCTTGTTCGAAATTTTATGTCGATGGCAGAAATCAAGGCAAAATTTTTTTCCTGGAAAGCTGTTTTCTTCCATCCACAAGCCCAGCTCATTCATTTCGCTATAATCTTTGAAGAGTTTTGGCAAATCTGTCAAAGCAAACCCGAAGTTGGCCCGTGCGGATGAAATGATGATGTCGGCAAGTTCTTGCTCTTGCGCTTCCGTAAGAATGTGGCGACGACCAGAATGAGACGGAACAGGTTGGCGGTAGGTAGGGACGATGCCAGAATCGCGCTGAATGGCCTGCTGAAGAGTGAAATATGACATATGATATTCTTTAGCAACCGAACGAATACTACGGTCAGGAGTTTTGACGATTTGGACCGCTTGACGCACAGATTCGTTCGTCCACAACGTCTCTTTCACGTACTGGTAATATTTGAAGCGAGGCATCGTAGATTTGGCCGCCGCGGGTGTAGTATGGTCGGATAAGGGAAGCTCCGAGTCGGAAGCAGCATCAGAATTATTATGAGACATTTTAGTGTGACGAATTACTATCAATTTTATATAACGGCATATATATTCCTGCAACAAAAACAGAATAAATCAAGTATATTGGCGCAGAAAATGGTAGATTGTGACTGATTTTTTTTCAGAAACGGGTGTCAAAAAAGTTTCCGAAAAAAAATCAGGTCCTGATGCCCCAGCCAGGGGCTGGGCAATGTTTGGGTGTAATTACTATAACATTTGAATAATAGTGGACCTACATGGTGCATAGGATTGGCCTGCGTAATAACTACTGGTCATGGCAGAAAAAAGTTGAAAGGTATACCAAAACTTTTTTGCCTGTAATTTTGGGCAAATTTAATTTTTCAAATTTTTTACGACGCCAGGCCGTCGCGCTGGCCGATCATGTGCACACACAGAATCAGCACAGTGACCAATATATACCACTGGTAGTGGTTCACCTTCGTCGGCCTGGCTGGCCAGGGGTGTGTGATTTTATTTCGGAAAACTTTTTGCGTGATTTTTTTCGGAAACTTAGCTATATGTGACATTTACGCGACATGTTGCTGGTGTCCACATTATCTGCGCGACCGCAAGGTTCTAGAAGATGTCCAACGACGCGCAACGAAGCTTGTTCCAAGTCTAATCAACTTATCGTATTACGAACAGCTGCAGACCTTGAAATTACAAACATTGGACACGTGTCGCGTATGAGCTGACCTGATAATGATGTACCGAATGGCTCATAATTTGGTCGATATCTACTTGAGCGACTTTTTCAACGTTGTTACAGACGGTCGCCTTCGAGGTCACTGTTTTAAGCTTCAAACGCGGTATGTTCCGCATACTAACAACGCTCGCTTCAGTTTCGCATGCCTGTCCGCCATTGGAATAGTCTACCCAACGATGTAGTCACTGCGCCGTCGCTGGCATCGTTCAAAAAGTTGCTCCATCTATCGAAAGCATTACCAGATCTCCGACTCCCTGTTTCTGCCGCTCGTCTATCTGTTTGGAAAGAAGTTCCCAAATTTCAATCCACAAAGCCGAATTCAATCGGATTGCGCTGTCCGGACTATATCAATCTTTTACGCGCACCAAAAACATGGAATCCGGACTGTGGCACCATCAGGTGCGTATATACTTATATATATTTATGTATACACATATTAGTGAGATCTCGATCCGATAACATTAGGATCTGATCACATTACCGGATCTCTATCAGCAAATTTTAATCAGAACCGAATTCCGAACTGTTTCGTATAAATCTGTACAAGTTACTCGCTTAAGCTTATATGGTATTGAAATGTTTCAGATACCGGTCACGTTACCTTTAATGTATAGTTCGGAAGCGGTGTTATACAACGATCCTATTGCTTTACTTATCGAATTGGTATTGGGTGATCTTGTGGTATATAACATTGAGCATCTGGGCTTCGCCCACAATTTAACACCTATGTAAACAGTAGCTTTTTGTATGGTATTGAAGAACACTCTACTGTGCAAAAATTTCAAGGTTTGGATTATATAAGTTAGATACTTGTTGAATGTGGATGAAAGTGTTATTCACTCATCATCTCCGACCCCGAGATTTTTTGGTTGAGTTTGTTAAACCAATAAAATTCCGTCGTCAAAATCCACAATTATGGAGTGTTCCTCCCTCCTTAATCGGGTTCGCAACTGAACTGTTCAGACAAGCATTTCACAATCTTTTCTGTTATTGCTCCAAGGTCTGTAGACTCCAGATTATCTCATACCATCAAATGAATTTGTTTGCAAATAAAGGTTGCCCCCCAAATAATGTTCAATAATTGAAATTGTTGTCCCTCCCCGAAAACTAGATTTTTTTAGAAAAATATAATAAACCGATTGTAGTACGTTGAATGCACTAATCGCATTGCTAAAGGTGCCATCTGTGACTTAAAGCTTGAAGACCATAAGTTTTGAATGTCGGAGGGCAAAGTTTTTGCGGCCTTGATTGGGCTGATGGGGAAAATCAGAGAAGGGGCCCACCATCTTTTCAGTATAGCCCCATAGTCTCTGGACCCCCAAAAGAGATTTCTTCGAGATCAGGGTCGCCCCTTTTCAGGTATAACCTCCTGATGATGCTAAATTATTGTTCTTTTTATTTGGATTTTTTGGGGTATAGAGGCTTTTTTGGCAATTTTTTTTCCTAAACCTCCGCTTAAGATCGTCACCCCTGCTCTTTCCAATCGAAAAGGTTTCTGGGCTCTAGCTCTTCAAGGGGGTTCAGGAGAGGGGCCAAATTTCAGGGGTCGGATTTTTTTAGAAATATGGATTTTGGTTTTTTGACCTTTTTGGACATAACTTTGGATTGGAGTGACCGATTGGGCTCAAATTTGGATATGATATAGAAAATTCAATGGGCTATGCGGCGATGCATGGACTGTCCGTCACAAGAACATATGGCTCCCGATATCGGGAATGCAACCGAAAAATGGATATTTTGATGTTTGGAAATTAGGTTTAGACTGGGCTCAGTTTTAGGGTAACCTTAAAGCTTAGGTTAGCGTATCCGGAAATACTGCACCGGCAAACGCAGGCGAGGAAGCACCAGTACTGTGCACCCAAAACCGTGGAAGTTAGCCAGCTCAGCGGCTTAGTGCGGCTGCTCCGGGGGCGGCAGCTCCCGGCTTAGGCTTAGTCTAATTCTTATTTTGTTAGGCTTAATCTAGAACTCTATAAGAAAACGTATTACAGACATTGGAACTAGCCTCTAGACGTGATACATGTTTCCGATTTGGGTAATGAGTGCAACGACAATATTTTCAGCGAATTATCGTCGCGATTGAAATTCAATATGGGTTCGCTGGAATAGGCTATGAGGAACACCTTGGCGTCGCCGAATGAAGGTTTTCAAATTTCCCCAGAGACCATCAATATTTTGCGTATGGGCGTCGGAATTGTCGGGATTAAGGAATTGGCGGTTATGGTGGTTGACCGTGGCGTGAGTATATATATTGTTAGGGGCTAGGTAGGCGGCGCAGTCCTTGGATGTAGGTCTGGAAGCTGTCGGTGATGATGCGGGTTCCCGGTCGGATATGTTGAAATACTAGAGGCATGATTGTGTTGATGGTGCGATTGGGGGCGTGGAAAAGTAGACACTTGCCCGTTTGTCGTTCAATCATGCCCACCACCTAACCGTGCTGATGAATAATGCATTTATTTTATGTGTCACGTGAGTAACCAATGCTCGTATCACGGTTTATAGACCCGATGCAAATAAGATGTTTAATCCCGAAATTTGGCCATCTGGTGTCACTATCAGGGACTGGAAATTTAAGTCGAAGCCCCCGACAACCGCCGACGATCGCCCGGGAGACATCGATCAGCTCACAGCTGCCACAGAGCAGCTAACTGACGGCACCGTTAGTAAGTGACTATCTGCCGCTGTATGCAACGCTCAATCAATTAACAACAAATCTTCAATGATCAACAATTTCATATGCCATAACAAGCTAGACATATTTTTGCTTTGTGAGACATGGTCTACCAGGACTAACACCATTGCTATACGCGAATGTTGTCCTGATAACTTTTCATACCTCGAGCGTCCTCGTTTGGGTAAGCGCGGTGGCGGTGTAGCCACGATATTTCGCAGTATCTTTCGCCGTCCGAGCTTCGACCTCTCAACCCTATAACCTTCGAGTACTGCACACAACGCTTCATGACAAGTAATGTCACATTCATATTGACTAATATATATCGGCCACCAACCTCATCAAATAACACTGCTGAGGGGCGGGCTCGTTTTCTGGACGAATTCGCCGAGTTACTCGACGCAACCACTCTAAGCAGCAAATGTGTCCGTTTCTTCGTTGGGGATTTTAATATTCATTACAACGCTCCTAATGACAACTTTTCCTCTAGCTTTGCTGAACTGCTGTTTTCTTTTGACCTCAGTCAACACGTTAACAATTCCACTCATATTTCTGGCAGCATCATCGACCTGGTTATATGCTCCAACGACTATAAGCCTGATTGTACGATTTTTCCTGGAGTTTCCGATCACGACATCGTACGTTTCAACCTTCCTGCCTTCGGTTCGTTCCGCGATAGCATCCAGTCTGCGTTTGCGGACTTTCACCCAACCACAATTGATGACACCACCAATAACTATTATGAAATTGCTACCGGATTATCAAACAGTTTTGCGCCTATTACTATAAAAGTTGTCCGCGACCGTCCTCACTCACCTTGGTTCGATGGCGATTGCAACGTCGCCTAAACCAACGTTCGTAGACTGGAACGGCAATGGAATAAGGCTCGCAATTCGGCGGCTGTCGTATCACTCCTAGCCAGCAGACGACGTTCTTATCTGCAGGCCAAGCGATTGTATTAAAAACTTTGCCAAACCAAGTCAAATTCTTTTTGGAGTAACCGCCTTGAAGCAGCTGGTAACAACAAATGGCCGGTTATTAACACCATGCTCTTGAAAAAACCGATTACTGACATTCCTCACTCGGCCGTCGAGTTTTCTAATTTCTTTTATGACAAAGTTAATACCATTCGTGCATCTTTTGCTCCAGTTGCTACTAACTTCCTTATCCCTAGTTGCACGAAAATATTCAATGAATTCGATAATGTTAGCCTTGAAGAAGTTTGCACTATCGTAATGAATAGGCCAAACAAACAGTGTCACTTCGACCCTTTTCCTATGCACGTTATTAAAAAGTGCATTGCAGTCATCGCACCATTTTTTGCGTCTATAATCAACCTTTCTCTTTCCACAGGCATTATGCCACAGCGTGAGAAGCTTTCTTCCGTTACCCCATTACTAAAAAAGCCATCTCTCGACTCCAGTGTACTTGGGAACTATCGTCCAGTATCCAACTTGTCGATACTATCAAAGCTCATCGAACAGGTTGTGGCCCGTCAGTTACAACAGCATATCAGTAGTAACGACTTGCTGTCGTCGATACAGTCTGCATATAGACCTCATCACTCAACAGAGACATGCTTACTTGGCTTTCTTAGCGACCTCCGGCTTAACAAGTCCAAGGGCCTATCTACTGCTATAGTAGCGCTTGATCTTTCTGCAGCTTTTGACACTGTCGATCATAACGCTCTGTTATCCAGACTTCATTATGATTTCCATATTGGCGGCACATGTCTCTCTTGGTTCAGAAGTTATCTCACGGATCGTTTTCAATATGTATCTGTCAGTGGCGTGACATCTAATAACAGATGGCTTCCTTGCGGCGTGCCTCAGGGAAGTGTTCTCGGCCCTCTCCTTTTCAATCTTTACACAACGCCCCTCGTCGATCTTATTTTTGATGGCGGATGTCGATCTGCAATTTATGCGGATGATATAGTAATATATGTAGCATATTCTGCAAGCAACCAAATCGCACAACTCCAGCGACTTGATCAGACGATAGCATCTGTTGTGGACTGGTTACAAGCTAACATGTTGAAGGTCAATCCCAGCAAGTCCGATTTCATGGTGATCCACACCCATGACGGCACTCCCGGCTCGATTGCCATCAATGGTCATGCCATCAGCCGTTCTCCATCGATCAAATTTCTCGGTGTTACCATTGATGACTCACTAGCACTGAAGCACCACATTTTAGACGTCAGCCGCATGTCCATGTGGCAGCTCTCTGAGATTCGCCGGATCAGACAACGCCTTGATCGATCTAATGCAGAGATTATGGTCAGAGCGTTCATCATCTCACGGCTGGATTATTGCAACTCCATCTATTGCCGCCTTCCTGCCATCACCATCAAACCCCTCACTAGAATTCTGCATGCTGCCGCTCGTACAGTGACAATCACTCGACGTTGTGAGCATATTACACCTGTTCTACGTAATCTTCACTGGCTCCCAATGCGTCAACGAATTATCTTTAAGGTTGCCTGCATCGTCTTCAAGTGTCTCAAAGGAGACGGACCCCGTTATTTAACAGACAATCTACAGCTTTGTGATAGCGAACGTTTATTTACACGGCGTCAACATGCAATTGCTGATAGATCATTCAACAGCTTTGGTTGCTTCGGTCCTGCAATCTGGAACGAACTCCCTATATCTCTTCGGTCCTGCGACTCACTCCTGGTGTTTAGGAAGGAGCTAAAGAGTCTGCTCTTCCGTGATGCCTACAACTAACCTCTTTCATCGCTGAGCAGCATGCTATTTGAGCATGATTTCAGCGCATCATTCAACTTC
>JASANE010017189.1:0-16695 GCA_030248225.1 Trileptium ribeirensis
TATATGCATCTACTTGGTTCAGTTAGTGTGCTCTTGTGTTTTGCTACAGAGATTTTTTCTATTCTACATGTTAATCGAGTGTATTTACAGTTTGAAAATATTTTGGGTTTATTTTGATGACCAACGTTTTGGCCGTTGAGTGAATCTTAAATTTAGTTTTTTAATCTTGTTTCCACTAGTCCATTACTTTATGTTTTTTATGTAAAATATGTTAATATAAAAAATTTGTCTCGATATTCTTTCAGCATGCTCATGCGCTTGAGTTGCTTAAAGGCCATCTAGTCGAAGGTGAAAAAGCGCTTGACGTTGGATCGGGATCCGGATATCTTTGTGCGTGTATGGCGTACATGGTAAGAATTATGTTGTGTCATGTCAGTAGGGTTTCTCGTATAGTACAAGGAAGTTGCCGCTAAAGTTTCTATGAAAATGTTCACAGTTGCAATCGTGGCTATTAATAACTGCAAACTAATCGACCGTAATTCGCTCCATTTCGATCGGTTTCTGTTTGAGTGTAATTAAATAAATTATTTCGATTAAATGAAATTTAGTTCAATTGTAATTTCGATCGATTTTTATCTATAGATCGTTTTCTATTGCACTTATTTTGTGGGCCGGACTGACTGTAATTTAATACTTTTTATTCTGTTCAATATGACTTCATTAAATGCCTATTAGTCAGGAGAAATTCTAGGGACGGTGTTGGCAAAAGGGTAATTTTTATTATTCTCTACCGTTGGACCTTAGTGCTACAAATTCGTCCCTGTACAACACTTTCATGTTCACAGCATTACTCGGGAGAAGGATAACCCATAATAGTGGCTTTAACTACTTTTGGTTATGTCAAAACTCGACGCCGGCCGTGCAACCAAATGTTCATTCGTTCTAGATTTAAGCGGTTAATATATAATTATGTTTATTTGTAGCTAGAATCACGCCTAATGTTATTAGTTTTTCTATTATTTTTCAAAAATATTCTGTAACTAAAACACAGTTTTCGTCGCCGGAAGTGCTTGCGTATTAAACAGTCGATAGCGAACGCAAGTTCGCTTGTTTTTTTCTGTAATTTGTGTAAGCACGGTAAATTAAAAAAATATGGTGTCCTTACATGTTGCCTAGAGACCTATGATGACTTAACTCGGCTAATGAGAGATCGGGAAAAATGGTCGACATTGTAATTCAGTGTGGTTCGAATTCGACAAGTTGTTATCGCTATTTAGAGACGTATTCGTTTTGAGGGATGTCGTAAGACAGAGTAACGAATGATATTGTCTAAATCGTCGTTGGGAATGTCCCTTGTCGTACGGGTTTCTATGTGCACGGCTTCGAACCTGATGTTCTGACAACCATTAGGTCTATTTTGTTTTATTAAACCTGGTATGTTTTTGGCTTTCAAACTCGAAATACGGCCACATATAAGCATAATTTGTACAGATATATGAGCGTAACTACTATATATCTCTTGTACAAAGGATTGCCTGAGCCTACCGATAAACTAGTATTGTAGCTGTACGAAAATTAAAACATATTGCGGTAAAGTTTCAGCCGACATGCCACAAAGATCATTTAGATATAATTTTAATTTATCAATTGCCAAACATTAAAAAAATTACAACTGGTCCGTGCCGTCGTGCCACGATACTGCACATACGGTATCACAATATATGGTCCATCGAGCCGTAAAAATTTCAAGACGCTTTGTTCTAATTAATTTTCCACGGCGAAGTTAGAATGGCCAGAATTGCGAGTTGTTAAGAATTTTGTAACTTTATTAAAATTGTTTAGCTAATTTTGGGGGGCCATTCAGTTAATATAAAACTAGACTAGCAAATTTCATTGTAATAGGCATAACTCCGATGGACTGGTGTAGCTAACGTTTGTGTATTCAGAGGCGGTTATGGGGTGCTATGTGCCGGTACACTCAATTATTAATAGCTCTTTATGGGATGAAAATCAGACGGAATTTATAATTTTTAACTTCTAATGAGTACTGTAGTAGTTTTCATAGTGCATGTTTTTGGATAAGACGCCATTTATTTTGCTCAAATTTGTTTTTAGGTGGGCGAAACGGGTAAAGTGGTAGGCATTGACCATATCTCAGAGCTTATTGAGGATTCGATTGCGAACGTGAGAAAGGGTAATCCGGAATTGTTGGAAACCGGCCGAGTGAAACTTGTTGGTAATCATTATTTTATTAATCCTAAATAATCATCGTGGTGTACGTATTGAAATATTTTTTACATTTCGATAGAAAATATTTTATTAAAAATTAAGCGAGTATTAGTTATGTTCACGAGAACGGCTACGACGAAAGTACAGTATATTACTTATTCGAGTCGGCCAGTAACATTTTCGTAATTAATCACACGAAGAAGAAATCCTCGACAAACAATCAATGTCTACATGATGTATAGTTTAGAGAATAATTTATCGAGAAGGGATTGCGCTTAATTTTTTCGTTTCTGGGCGCTACGCCAAAACGAATACAAATTTTAAGCGATTAGCTTCTGACAGTATTAAAGAGACTTGGCTGAGCTGATGTACTGCATTAAGACACATGCTGCAAAGCCTAAGGTTAACATTTTTACTGTGGCCGGTGTAATGTAAAAGTTTGCTATAAATTCTGATTGTTCCAGCCTAATCCTAATTTTACAGTTGGAGCTTTCAAGCATTTTCGACGAAAGCATCTTTACTTATTAAGTAGGAATGGAAATTTTTTCAATCCCAAAATGTTAAAATAGTGAAATATTGTAACGAAAATGAAATGAAAACCGAAAAGAAACAAGCTCTGGCGAGAATGTGGCAAGTGCATCCGTGACTAAAAGGACAGAATTAATTTACTCAAATTTAAAGTAAGATTCGATTAAACGGGTAGCCGCATAATGCCTTTGCTTATTGGGCTTTTTTTAAGTTAGCGGTAGGATATTGGGGTGCGTGAAATCGAAATTTAGGACTAAACAAACTTAAAATAATTTCTCCGAGAATGGAAATATTGATTTAACTGCAGTTGGTCAAGATATATGGAGTTGATGCTAAACGTAAACTTATTTGGATATTCGAAAATAAACCAATAAGAAATACAAAATGTGACTGTCGGAACGTTTATTGTAAAGCTGGAAAAACATGTTCAAACGAACATCAGGTTTACATAGGTCATTTTGATAGCAATCGATAGCTCTCGTGGAAAGGAGTCGCACAGCACGTAATACGAGCGGATCTGGTATCGGTTGCTGAGATACCGAAAAACTGTTGATTTCAGAAATTAGTCGTTAGATTTCTCTTTTTTTCCACTAGGTACTAACTTGTCAACGATATTGTCATAATTATGGTGTTAAATTTGGTACCAATCAACCAGTAATGGTGCGGAAACCTGACAGATCTAAGATGTTCTGCCTAACAGGGATTTAATGTTTTGCTTGTTTGTAATATTTTGGTGAGTAAAAACAGCCGTGTCTTAACTATATGGTAAGCGTAAATATTGGCCAGTAAGTCGGAAACAGGTTCAGCGCCTTGCTTGTTTTCGATATTTTAGTGAGTGAAATAACGAAGGTCATTCTGATTACTTAAAAACTTCAGTTATAACAATTATAAAAATTCAACAAATATTCTAAAGCTTACTTTTACAAATAGAGCTAAATGTAGTTTTCAAAGGTCACATTTTCCGTTAATGGAATTTTTTCTAGCTTGTTTCAAATAATGTTTCTATTTGTCACTACTGGGCTAGCGATAATTTCAAAGGATGCGCTACCAAGCCAACGATCATTTCAGAGCATACTCTACTAGGCCAACGATAATTTCATAGCATGCATTGCTGGCCAACGATAATTACTCAGGATGACCTGCTCGCCCAACAATAATTTCAGAATATGCTCTAGTGGGCCAGCCATAATCTCACGGGATGCTCTACCGGGCCAACAATGATTTCAGGAGATGCTCTACTGGGCCAACGATAATTTCAGAAGACGATCAACTGGACCAACAAAAATTTCAGAGGATGTTCTGCTGCGCCAACGATAATTTTTCTACGGGGTCAACAATAAATTGAGAGGATGGTTTACTGGGTCAATAATAGTTCGAGAGGATGGTTTACTGGGTCAATAATAGCTTGAGAGGATGCTCTACGGGGCCAACAATAGTTTCAGAGTATGGTCCACAGCGCCGGTGATAGTTTCTTAGGATGATTACTAGGCCAACGACAATTTTTGAATATGCTCTTGGCCAACGGAACGCCCGAGAGAAATAGTGTTTATTTCGTGCCATAGTTATTTATTAGTACAAAATGTTTTCGCAACAATACTTAGTGAAATATAGAGTGAAAATTATTACATCATTTGTACTTTATGTAATAGGCAATCTCGAAATTGTGTGGAATGGTTGGTTCGTAGAGACATTACGCAAGTGGAAATTTTCGATAATGTACGATGTCATCATACCATTTGGAGCATTGCCATGTAACCCATGTACGAAATTATGTTAAATTACGTATGTCTGCAATAGGATCAGTTTTTGAAACTGCGATAATGTCGGTTTCCTATCTGCACAAAGCCCATAATTCCACTGAATATTTATACAAACATCTCGCACCCGGCATGGCCGCTAAAAATATCTCAAGCTTGAAATTTCAGATTCATTGGTGTTCCTGTGCTAATTACTAGTCGGTAGTGGAACTACATTTGTGAGCGGTGCTTGGGCTGTGGCATTACGAATGTACTCAATATTATGTTCTTCAAATAACTACATTGCATCGGGCATAGGGCTTTATCATTGGTAAAAATATTATATTTGAATTCTTCGACCCAAAAACCCTATAATGGTTTGATCGAAACGATTCTATTTCAATAAATAACACAAATATTGCAAAATTCTCTATTTTAGCTGCATAAGCTTAACTAAATAGTTAATTACTAATTAACCACTCAAAATTGTTTAATCCCAAATATCAGGTGCACACTCTGACATGATAGGCTTTCAAACAAAAAAAGTTTTTTTAAAATCGGTTCAGTGGTTCTTGAAATCCGTCGGACCGAACGAACGAACGGACGGACATCGACCTTTTTACTCCCAGACAGAAAATAAAAATGCTTCGCTCGGTTTCGCCGAGCTCCGCTCAAAAATGTAATGTGTACAAATGCTTCGACCCTATAGGCCACTCATAGCCGTGTAATGACATGATACAATAACAACAGCTGTCCGACTTTATTCGGTGTGCTCGGAAACCTATATAAGAATTTGAGAATAGGTTGACAGTCCTTAAATCATTCAATGTACCAGTGGAAGGATATGGTACAACAGCAGCGCTCCGACGGCAATACCTTCGTATTCAGTCGTGCTTGAAACATATATAATATTGTTTTGACGCTACCACCTAACAATAACATTCCACAAAAGCAAAAAATATCTATGAAAATAGTTTGATAGACCCTAAAACACCTCATATCCCATGGAACATCATACGGCAACCACAGCTCTCCGACAGCAATACAATTGTATTAAGCATGCTCCAAAACCTATGTAAGGATGGCGTGATCCCGTACCCCTCAATAACATGTCAGAAAGCAAAACTGATATTATGTGGAAATGTCTTGACGTATCCTATTGGACCCATAGCGGCGCAGGGAGTCGCTCGACAAGAAAAAGTTGTGTATATACTGTAAAGTTGTAAGTCATTATGAGGTGACTTCGGAAGGTGACTGTATCGAAGCCTGTATCTATAAGTCGCAAAAGATAGATGCCAGGTGGCCAGTTTTCAAAAAATGTTAATTGATTTCACTGGGGCCCATTTTGACCATTGAAGACGTGGTCGGCGGACAATAGACTGAAGTTGTGATCAAATAAAAAATTTGTAAAGTTCTATCCATTTATCCGGTGA
The DNA here is from genome assembly GCA_030248225.1 of Trileptium ribeirensis. NCBI lineage: Eukaryota > Metazoa > Nematoda > Enoplea > Enoplida > Thoracostomopsidae > Trileptium > Trileptium ribeirensis. The sequence goes on from JASANE010017189.1 coordinate 5,867, forward strand.
TGAGTTATGATCTCCAAAATAAAATTTTTTTTTACAATTTTCGCCCCAAGCAAAGCTCTAGGTGGAAACTCAGCTTAATTCGGTCGCTCCGTTTCAATGATGTATCGTAACTCCCGAGAATTGTTATCAATTCTGCGTTTCGCAGGATCATATCTTTGTTTTATTTTAGCCGGCGATGGTCGTTTAGGTTACCCTGAAGAAGCGCCATACAACGCGATCCATGTCGGTGCCGCCGCTGCAACGATACCAAAGCCGGTGAGTTGCGTAAAAGCATTTTTCTAAACTATTTCATTTCGATAATGATATGTGACGGGGAGCCTGGGAAGGGACACACGATCTTCAGTTATCCCAAATAGTCCATGTACCACCAATTATCTCGATCCCACAAAGCCGTTTGTTTCTCATGCGTGAGTTAAATTTAGGTGCTTACATGGCGTTGTTGTTTTGAGAAAACCACAACATTATCGTGGAAAACTTTCTGTTCACATTTCTGCTATTGGTATTCGCATTTTTGTGATCGCGAAGATGGGCTATGTGGTGTACGAACGCAATTTGCGTATGCGAACATTTTTCAATTTCGGACGTTTTTCCGCGTTCTTCAGATGACATATTGAATGGGACAGCTACGTGCGCGTTCCATTTGTGTATTACAGTATAACAGAAAAACGCTACTTGTAATCCCGTTTTACTTGTGCGCGGTCTGAAAACTGCGATGCTAACTCTCAAAATAGCGTCTGTGAAAAGGGCCCACGTGTCGCAAATAAAGGAAAATTTTGTTGCGCTTCATTGCTTTTACGATCGTGAACTGACTGGACAAAACAACAGCTCAAGTGTACGCACCTACTAATGGATTTTACACATCAATATCGCGCCTTTCAACGATACGTGATATGTTATTCTGTCGATAGAGTTTTGGTAGGGGTATCTGTCGATATGCTATGACCACCAAGAGTAGGAACCACCACTTTCAATAATCTTATGTTCATCGCCTCACATACCTTATAACAATGTTTTAAAGAATAGCCACAATTGCAAGAGTGGCTGCACGTTTATGTGACTACTAGAGAATAAGCGCAGAGTTTAATCTGAAAGATGCTTTAGTCGATTAGTGCTATGCGATATATTATTTTTCTTCATTAGTAAATTGTCGCGCATGGGTACGAAGTTGCGTATGATGATAATATGAGAAAAGTATAACATTCAACATACCGAAGATTTAAAATTTAATTAATCGATTTTTGAAGCTTAAAATTCTGTACGATGTATAACAATATTTCTACGACAACAAGGAATACTTGAAAATATACTAGAGATTAGAAGAATCTTTTCCCGCACTATGAAACTTCTCACTAAAATGAGTTGGGGACTTCTAAATATTGTCCCACCTCCCATATTTCTGGAGGCTGGGTAAGTCATCCTATCGATTGAAGACACTTTTTCTATGTTCCTTGAACTATATCGCCCGTTGTTAGAGCTCCTCAATTTAGCAGGGCCAAAAAGTAAATCTAATTAGTCAAACCCGAAACCGTCCAAACTCTATTCTTACGTGTATATATGTGTCTGGCCTGTCCACAGCCCTCCGAAAATTGGGGGACTTCGGGGGGGGGGGCATGTTCATTCTCGGGGGAAAATTAAAAGTGTGGGGATAAATTTTGCTTAAAAATACTAAATATTGCATATTTTGACACAGTTTTACTACCGTGAATGTATTTTCAAGCTAAAAAGCTACATTTTAGCATTATAAATAGTGGTAACTGTTTTAGAAAAAATTAGAATTAGTTGAACATGGTTGGTTTCGGCCGAGTGGTGGGGCGGACATGGTGGAAAGTCTCACGAACTTGAGGAATTTGGAAAGTGGGGGTCCCCCCACTGTGGACAGGCCAGTATGTAACGTTTTACTCAGCTTAATTGCTATAAAACAGGTTTGTCCGGAGGGGGTGTTGGAGGAAGGCAATTCAATATTTCGGCTTAAGGTTTTTTAGCAGAAATTGCTTTGAATACTGGTAAATAAACGTCCGAGACGCATATAATTTCCGCGAGGTACTCAAAAATGTTTGCATGTACGGTTGTTGGCGCTTAATACAGATATTTTGTGTGTCACTTATATAGTGTTATGCTTATATGATTACGCGTGGTACAAATGTATAAAATGCGTCGCTGTTGTTTGCCTATCTCTCCTTTTCAATTTCCCTAAGTCTGGTTATCTGCAAACCAGTCTGTCTATGGTTCAAATGGCGTTGGATAATTCTGTAAAGTTAACCTTCAATTTTCAAAAAATTTGTCTCATCTTGGAAAATACTAATATTGATAAAACAGGGAATTGCTTAGACGTCGAAGTCGAGCTGGTACATCGGATACTAGTCGCTTAGTGCACGTTGTAAGATCCAAGACTTAGTTTAAGACTTAAATGGGAATCGTGTACATAAATTAGTCTGAGTGTAATATAATGGTCCTTGGCCACTACAAGCTTTTCATATCTTGAACCTCGATATCTGAATATATCATCAGCATACCCATGCTTTGGTACTAATGATTCATTTGATTTTGTGTGTTTGCAATAGTTTTTTTTATTTGTGAAGCTATACAATTGCTTTTTTAGCTAATCGATCAGCTTAAACCAGGAGGCCGTATGGTGCTGCCGGTCGGGCCCGAGGGCGGGAGTCAAGTGTTCAAACAAATCGACAAATCTCTAGACGGAACGATTAAAACCAAAGACTTGATGGGCGTTATCTTCGTGCCGCTCACCGACAAAGACCACCAATATCGGTCACCGAAGTAAGAGACATTCTCAGTTTCATAGCAGCAGTATTGGTTGTCAAAAGAAGTCAATAATGTGTTTATTTTATAGCCTTTATTTTATTTTCAAGCCTTTGTAGTTGTTGTCTCACAAGCGGATTCCGAGGTCCACACAGACTAGTGTATCTTTATTTTTTCGTCGTAAGGATTCATACCTGGAATGCTTATACTTCTGCTATTCCCTAATTTTTTTTATCTGATTAGGTTGTAATTTGGTTTACATTTTTGTTTTTGATAGTTTGTCATTAAATTGAAAATAGTTGAGGAACACTTTCCCTGATCTTGGATCAAAACTGTTGTTCTTTTGTTGTGTTGTAACGAGTACTGACTTTTATAAAGATTTGAAGGCAATACTTTCATAGCGAGCGCAACACGGTCTTTTTGATGATTAAACACGGCGATGCTGTCTTTGTTCTAACCTTTTTTGTGACGTAAACTGCCAGACTATTTTGTTTCCATATCCGTACAAACGGATATGTAATCGGTTTTGTTACAGGATTTGTTTCAGGTAAACTGTTGCTTCGGTTCGCCAACAACATAAACTACTCGATTATCGATTACGTTCGACCGGTCATTTTGCGGTTTTCACTTGCTTATAATAATATTATGCTGGTTTCCGTTTATATAATAATATTATTCTCGTTTTTGGGACAGGACTTACTCAATCCGACACGATTATTTGAACAGCTCTCCAATTTTGACAAATCTTGAATATCGCAATCTCATCCTCCATATTACTACTACTACTACTACTACTTGTATACTTACTTGTATATTTGGATTGTTGTTCGTTGCACTAATTTGTTAAAACAGAGCTAGCAGGGCGGGCGGACTTTCCATTGAGGGGTCGGAGATAATCGTGAGAATTTCTTTTTGTATGACACTGTCATTCATAACTCATTTTGTTGTGGATGGATTTCCGTAAAGTGTTATATGTTCGATAGTTAAAGTGATGACGATCTGTTTTTAGTAGAACCGAAACGTTTTGACATCGTCTTCGGGTCGAAATGGCAAAAACGATTTTAAGGGTTCTTTGTCAGTTCTGGCCATTCCGGTAACAGTGTCTCACAACCCAGATCTCGCGACACAGGCTTAGCATCGAAAAAAGATCGAGATCCAGAACTTTGCTGAACATTAATTTATTGTGGGGCTACTCTTTGGGCCGCTGTGGGTTCCAATATTGTTCGTCGACCGTATGTTAGAAATATCAATTTTTCAAATTTTGGCATATTATTGCACGTTTTACATCAAAACGAGTAAGATTATTATACACGCTGGATACGACGGTTTTGTTATTTAGAGTCAAACTCGACTATATTATACTTTTTAATGGGGTTTCAAAGCTTTTGCTGCCGTCGAATCCTGCTTCTAAAATGTCGATTGTTTTCATTTGTTTGGTTATATACTGCGTGCATGTACAGATGGATGGTCTTTGCGCTTTTGTGTTCGCCAAAAATCATCGCTCGGCGGGCCAAAAATAGTGGTGACGGTCATTTGGTGTACGTACTTGCTCGATTCAAAAGTTTGAGATGATCTAAAGTTGGTGTATTTTTGTGACATTTTGCAAAAATGATTGGATCTTTTCGGGTAGCCCACCCCACCCCCAGCCCGAATTTGGCCAAGTTTTAAGATACAGCGATAATTTTAGTACCAGTCAACGAGCTGGTTATGAAGAGTTCATTTCGGCCGTTTTTATGACGTTGTTTCAGTTCCCAACGACCCCTTCTTGGTACCCTAAATTTTCAAAAATAATTTGTCGCGATAAATGCAACACAATGTAATATTAGCGATATAATCATGCGAACCGCGTTTGAGTTGAGTGAAAAACGGTAAAATTTCGAGGTGGTAAACTCAGGTCAACGGGTGCGTTGCTTATTTCTATTTATGCGATATCATAAGCCTAAGTCGTTAACCCGGGAACCGATTGGGCTGATTTTACTACAATTCGACTCAGCTTGACAAAATTCTTAAAAATCGATAAAAATTCTTTTTCTTTGGGAAGGAAACCGAGGATATATAAAAAAAATTTGCCGTAAATGACTGAAATGATGATGAGGCGACCAGGAAAGGCTCTCGTTTGTAATGCGTTTTTTTCGTTGTATGATTGGGGACAAATTGGGTTATAGTGATTAGTTGGCGGTAGGTTTATCGCTCTGTTCCGAGTTCCCGTAATATCAGAAAATGGGACTAAGTTTCCAAAATCTGTGCACATAATGAATGCCCTGATTTTCATCGAAGACTAAGCTTAAAAATATGTTAGGATTTACTATTGATAGCAACAGCCAAATGTGTTGGTGAAGCAAGGTTGATTGTAAGCCAAGATGCATTGCTTTCTTCCCAACGTGAAATAAAAATACATCACTCCTGCCAACAAAATTCAGTCAGTGGGCGGCTGGCGAGTTTACTCGGTTGTGACATGGGTTGGTTGCTGAAACGAATGTCGGATTAGCTTATTGGAAATTAATATTAAATTAAGTGTTGAGTTATAATATTGTTTCATCGTCTATGTAGTTCTATTTTCTGATGTGTTAGACATATATTAAGCTTTCATTGTGTAATATGTTCATTTCAATAATTGTTTTGTTAACTAAAATGATATTAACAGTAATAGTTACGTTGAATTTATGATATTATAATGGGAGGCTTTTTGACAGTTAATTTGTTGTAAGCAAAAGGTGAGGACTCGACAAAAGCGTATGAATACCATGCTACGGCGATTACTTGGAGCAAACGGTTCCTGAAGCTCCAAAAGTGGAACGCTAAACGCAATAATCGTTGGATTGCGCTGCGTTTAGGTGTTTGAAACAGTGGAGCGAGTTTTAAGCTTAAATATTATGTTGAAACATTATATGTTGGACATATGTTTTTGATCGCATCCTATGTACATAGTTGTAGTCTGCTTCGCTGCCTTGTGTGACCCTGGCGAATTAAAACCACACTTGTTAACCTTTTTTGGTCATTCGAGGCGGTGGAATTTCATTAGCCGCGTTTCGTTTTTGACAAAAATATTCTCTTATCCCAACGCCTTGTGGGTGCAGCATTTTTGTTGTGCGAGTGGGAGTAAGTATTAAGCTAAATTCGACAGTTACTGTCTTAACACTGAAAACGACGGTGCAATAGCTGGACGTGTGTTATGTGAAGCTGAAGCCCTAGAAGCTTGTCATTATGTACTTTGAGATGTGTGCTAAATAGCAGTGACAGCAGTTTTTCACCTATTCCCGTCTTGACAACTATGTTCCCCGCCGCCCAACAGTGTTCGACAGCGTAGTAGGAGTAGTATTTTTGCAAAAGCATCGTCCCGTTTGCTAAATTGTGTCGTGTCTCGGGGAAATGAAATGACTTTTGCCTAAAGTTGTCGGTGGCGCCACGGTCAAATTTTGGACGAGTGGTAATAATGCTTACTGACCCCGTGTTGATGTGATTAAGGGGTGAGGCCTCGTGCCGGCAACTATTATGAATCGTATGTCATTTTGCACAGCCGAGTTCGAGTCTCGACAGCACTGTTAGTCCATAAAGCTGCCCTTTGGTTTCCGCGCATGCTTGTCTTGGTCGGAACGATTGGACTTGTTTCTCTAGAATTCCACATCCATTAGAAATTCCGCACATTACTATGCCCGACTAATTCAGCGCTGGGCAGAAGACAGGATCTTTGCGAGTGTGCGCTCGGTGGAAATAATCTTGGGCTTGCAATAATGCCGTCGATATCGCCGATTGTACGTTTGTGTTTAACTTGAGTTCATCAGAGTCGAAAATAAGCTTGCTAGAAACTTTTTTTGGAGAGTGCTTCTTTTTTGATACAGCATGTTGTGAGTCGTCCGTCGTTTCATCGTTTTACTTGACGCTTTATGTATAGGTAATATTGTGTGATGTGATCTGTTATGACGATATTCTGACAAGAAGTTAAAAGACACGGCTAATTTGGACATTATGCGCCCATAGCTCTCAATGTTCAATCGCATATTATGAGAACACTGGAATGTAGTGATAACACCGGTCTTTTCGGTTATTCCTCCAGCCCAAATTTCGTCAATTTTCAAGATACAGGCAAAATTTTGGTACCAATCGACTCTGCTCGATGAGGCGGTTCAGAAAATGCTTTTTTGACAAAATTTTTTCAATTTTTTTTGGGTCCCACAGTGGCCCCCCCTTTCGGAAGCCAAAAAATTTTTTCTTCCGAATCCGGTCAGTGTTGGGTACCGATCAAAGGGATTGAATAGAGGATAGCCTATCAGGGTAATCCCAACATGACCGGATTCGGAAGAAAAAAAATTTTTTTCGAGTCCCATTTACGAAAAAATTTGAAAATTTTTTGTGAAGCGAAATGGGTAAAATGGATTGTTTTTCACGAACCGCCTCATCGAACTGGCTCATTTTCAAATGTATCTTGAAAGTTGACGAAAATCAGGGCTTGGGGAGATAACCGAACAGACCCAAGATTTCATAGGTCGCCGGAACAGTTGTTAGGCCAACGGGCGGGGCAAGCTGTGTTTTTAGCCCCCTGTCTTATTAATCAACAGGCTAAACAATATGAAAAAATTGCAGTGACACAACGGGAATACTTTCAATTTTTTTACTTTGAAAATTGTTGTTTTGCCCAAAGGCATTAAAAACAAGGTAAGAATGTTCACATTGTTGCAAGAGAGGTAAAGTAGACTCAAAATTTGCTCAGATAACTTTTTTCTTCGAATACTTGAGACGACTTTCGTGGGGGTGAAGGTCTGCCGAAACGGTGTTCGGCTGCGCCTCTGAAAAATACTAGGGCGGCGACGGCTCCCCCCCCCCCCCGGACATCTGGAAAATGTATCTACAAATGGAAAACAAACAAATCGAGTCTGAAAATAATGACAAGCTTCTAGGGCTTCAGCTTCATAACAGGAATCAAAGCCATCTGCATGGTTGTTTTCAGGTTAAGATAGTAACCGTCCACATCGCTATACTTACTCCCACTCGCACAACAAAAATGCTGCACCGATAAGGCGTCTGCATAATAGATATTTTCAAAACTAAACGCGGCTAATGAAGTTCCACCGCCTCGAATGACCAAAAAAGGTTAACAAGTGTGGTTTTAATTCGCCAGGGTCACACAAGGCAGCGAAGCAGACTACAACTATGTACATAGGATGCGATCAAAAACATATGTCCAACATATAATGTTTCAACATAATCAACTTAAAACTGTCTCTACTGTTTCAAACACCTAAACGCAGCGCAATCCAACGATTATTGCGTTTAGCGTTCCACTTTTGGAGCTTTAGGAACCGTTTGCTCCAAGTAATCGCCGTAGCAGTGGAATTCATACGCTTCTTGTCGAGTCCTCACCTTTTGCTCCAACAAACAAATTAACTGTCAAAAAGCCTCCCATTATAATATCATAAATTCCTTAAGAGCTAATGTTTAGCTCGTTAATATCATTTTAGTTAACAAAACAACTATTTAAGCGCACCTAACAATGAAACCTCAACAAGTGTCTAACACATCAGAAAAACGACCTGACATCAGAACGACTTGAAAGGAATATCAGCAACTCCAACATTAACTTAATAATTAACTCTTCCAATAATTAATCTTACATTTGTTTCAGCAACCAACCCCATGCCCTGAGTTAAGTAAAACTTGCCAGCCGCCCAATTACTTAATTTTGTTCGTATAAGTGATGTATTTTTCTATTTCACGTTGGGAAGAAAGCAATGCATCTTGGCTTTAACAATCAACCTTGCTTCACCAACACATTTTGGCTGTTGCTATCAATAGTAAATCCTAACATATTTTTAAAGCTTAGGTCTTCGATGAAAACTCAGGGCATTCATTATGTGCACAGATTTTGGAAACTTAGTCCCCGATTTCTGATATTACGGTAACTTGAGAACAGAGCGATAAAACCTACCGCCACCACAAACCGACTAAACCCAATTGGTCCCTATCATAATGAAAAATGCATTACAAACGAGAGCCTTTCCTGGTCGCCTCATCATCATTTCAGTCATTTTAGGTATTTTTTTATATATCGTTTCTTTTAAAGAAAAAGAACTTTATTTCATCTTTGAAAAATTTGTTAGCTTAGTTGAATTGTAAAATCAGCCCAATCGGTTCCCGGGTTAACGACTTAGGCTTATGATATCGCATAAATAGAGAAATAAGCAACGCACCCGTTTACGAAGTTGACCACCTCAGTTTTACCGTTTTTCACTCAACTCAAACTGGTGGCGCTTTGCATGATGCATATTGCTGTATTACATCGCGTCGCATTACCTAATTATCTTAAAATTGAGCGTACGAAGAGGGGTCGTTGCAAATCAAAACAACGTTATAAAACGGCCGACAATAATTTCAAGCGCAGCTCGCTTACAATGGTACGAACAATATCGTTATTACTTGCTGAAATCGGCTCGGGTGGCGGCTATCAATATTTTATTATTTTTGCAAAATGTCACAAACACTGCGCTTGATCATATTAACTTTCGAATTTAGTAATGAATATCAAACGACCGTCACCATGATTCCCGCTGCTGACGTTATCTTTGCTAACAAAAGGACAATTAATACCACGCTACCTACTAACTTACAAAACCTTTTAAAGCTCCAAAAGGGAACGCTAAACGCAAATATCGTTTATTGGCGCTGGGTTTAAGTGTTCTAAAAATATGGATGCTTTAAATGAATATTATGTTGAAACATTATATGTTGGACATATGTTTTTGATCGCATCCTATGTACAATAGTTGTCAGTCCGCTTCGCTGCCTTGTGTGACCCTGGCGAATTAAAACGACACACTTGTTAACCTTTTTTGGTCATTTCCGAGGCCCCCTGTGGAATTTCATTAAAGCCGCGTTTCGCTTTTTGACAAAAACTATCTTTCTCTTATCCCAACGCCTTGTGGGTGCAGCCATTTTTTTGTTGTGCCGAGTGGGAGTAAGTATTAAGCTAAATTCGACAGTTACTGTCTTAACACTGAAAACGACGGTGCAATAGCTGGACGCGTGTTATGTGAAGCTGAAGCCCAAGAAGCTTGCCATGATGATTTAGACTTGATCCGCTTTTGTTTCATTTGAATATTCAGATGTCCGGGGGAGCTGTCGCCGAGTATTTTCAAAAGGCAGCTGATATTTCAGACCTTCACCCCCACGAAGTCGTCTCAAGTATTCGAAGAAAAAAGTTATCTGAGCAAATTTTGGAAAGGACTTTACCTCTTGGACAGGTGATATCTTAACCTCGTTTTTTATGCCTTTGGGAATACTTTTCCAAAGTAAAAAAATTGAAAAGTATTCCCGTTGTGTCACTGCAAATTTTTACATATATTTTAGCCTGTTGATTAATAAAGCAGGGCTAAAAAAACACAGCTTGCCCCGCCCGTTGGCCTAAAACGGTTTCCGTGCCTATGAACTCTTGGGGTTGTTCGGTCCCGAGCCCCCTAGCCTTCTAATTTTCAAGATACAGCCAAAATTTCGGTAAACTCAACCCACCAGCTCGATGAGGCGGTTCAGAAATATTCATTTTACCCATATTGCCTAATAAAAATTTTTGATTTTTTGTGTCGATGAACTCAAAAAATTTTTTCTTCCGAATTTGTTATTGGTAGTCACAGCAATTGCATTTAATTTGCTCTGATCTGTACCAACAGCAAACTGATTTACAAAAATTTCTGTTCAAGGGCCACTGCAACCCAAAAAAATTGAAACTGTCAAAATATTTTTTTGTAGTCGGCCTATTCAACAAGTCAATTTAACTAAAATTTCGCCCGTATCTCTGAAAATTGACGGAATTGGGCCGAGGGAGAACCCAAAGATGCTTACCCAATTATTCAGCCACGCAATATGCGATTCAACATTGAAAGAATGATGCATAATGTCCAAATTAGCCGTGTCTTTTATGAATTCTTGCTAGGATTGTTATAACAAATTACATCACAGCATTACTGATACATAAAGCGTCAGAATGATAAACGGATGACTACTCACAACATGCTGGATCAAAAAGAAGCACTCTCCAAAAAAAGTTTCTAGCAAGCTTATTTTTGACTCTGATGAATCTCAAC
>JASANE010017190.1:0-27282 GCA_030248225.1 Trileptium ribeirensis
ATGTTGTACTTGGTTCGGTTTCGTATCTCTGTTGCAGCGGTTTGGTTTTTGTTTGCAACGAATTGGGTTTGGTTTGCGTCGGTTGGAAATTGATTTGCACCGATTGCTTGTTCGCTTTTGTTGCTCGTACTCGGTTGATGTTGTTGTTCTTTTCTTTTTGGTTCGGGTACGATTCAGTCGAGTTCTTGGACTGTATCTGCTAGTTTTTCCGTTGAGCTTTGTGGTTGTTTCTTGTGACTACTTGCTTAATAATGATTCGATGTTCTTTGGTTTCATTGTCGGTTCTTTGCTGACTGTTGCGCTAGGAGGCGTTCTCTGAAGTTCCATTTAATAATTTAAAATTTGAACAGGTTTGCGTAAAACGTCCTGGTTATGTGGTCTAATAATTCCTAGTACAATATAAATAGTTTCTAATTTAACTATTGCCTTATTTGTGACTGGAGTCAAATTTTGGTTTTCGACAATACTAACCTCTTTTATTCCATTACTATTGTTCCCCACTTCTACACGACATCGTGGTCAGCATGTTATTTTGGTTGGAATGATGGGGCTAGGGATGGACGGTTATTTTTATGACGGCTATCGGTAATTAAATGGGGAACGGATTCGTCACTAAAAGTTGTGGCGTTCGAGCTGCGGCCAGTAGAATGCCGATGAGAAACGAAGTAGTCCCTATTCCTTGTGCGTGTGCCTGTTTATGTTTAAGCTATGCGATTCTCTTGAGCGCTGCGGCGGGACCAGTTCTACTCACTCTGGTTTCAGCTAGTTAACCACCAAAGCCGCAAGTAAAATGTTTTTTAAATGATTAGAACACAGATAAGGCACAATTCTTTAGTACCACGAGGCTTAGCGCACACCACTGCTATCACCGATAAATCTCACTCTACTTCTGACTAGGCCACTATATACCCAAGGCTTAGTTCTTTAAGTCTGAATACATGGGTTTTATCTGGGAGGTAATATTACTATAATTATTTGGCCCTCCTTGGGTTGGGGGGGGGGAAATCAGGGAAGGGACCCACCATCTTTTCAGATATAGCCCCCATAGTCTCTAGAACCCCAATCATCTCTCACCCCCAAAACCGATCTTTTCGACATCAGGGTCACCCCTTTTCAGGTATAACCTCCGATATGCTGATTCAACATTCTTTTATTTTCGGATTTTTAGGGGATATGGAGGCTTTTCTGGCAATTGTTTTCCTAAAGCTTCGCTTTAAGATTCTTCCCCCCTAACCTCCTAGGGGGTAATTTTTCCCGCTCTTTCCAATGGAGAAGGTTTCGGGGCTCTATCTCTTAAGGGGGCTTCAGCAAGGGGCCCTAATTTCAGGGGTCGGAATTTTTTTAAGGCTTAGGCTTAGGATTAGGCTTAGTCTAAGGCTTAGGCTTAGTCTAAGGCTCAGGCATAGTCTAAGGCTCAGGCTTAGTCTAAGACTTAGGCTTAGTCTAAGACTTAGGCTTAGTCTAAGACTTAGGCTTAGTCTAAGACTTAGGCTTAGTCTAAGGCTTAGGCTTAGGATTAGGCTTAGTCTAAGGCTTAGGCTCAAGCTTAGGCTTTTTCAGCCATAACTAGCTAAAGAGTGAAAATATCATGATAAATAAGGCACGCTTGAATTTGTCTCGTCATTCTGCATGTATCTATGCTACTTATGTCTATTTTGCTCATAAAAAAATTTTTCTCGATTTTTCAACGTACCGGGTTCCCCTTAGTACTGAGGGCAAAATTTGAAAAATTTCAAAGTTGTTGGAATATGGTCAAATTTGGTACCGTTGAACTCGGCTCGTCGAGCTGAGTCGAATGGTACCAAAATCATCGCTGTACGACGATTCCCTGATTCCCCCCCTCAACCCAAGGAGTGCCAATTATTTTGTACTTGTGAGTTTATCGGCCTTCTCCGCGGCACGTTTTTTTTCTAAAACGCAACCGACATCTCCAATGGTGGTCAAAGGTACAGGGGTAGAGATACAGAGCGAGTTCGTGAGTAACCCAAAAATGTAAGTAAAATCAAGCATAAAGGGAAAAGAAGCCACCAAAGGGATGGACCGGTCTACCAGCGGTCGGAGATACACTTTATCACCGGATGAGAGTTGCGCGAGTTCCCAGCGGTAGACATGTCATTGTCCCGGGCAGGGATATCAAGTTTAGGTCAATACCTGGTGCTCGATTATGAATTAAGCTGATTAGGCCGTGTGAGCGTATACGAGTTAAAATAAACTACAGTTAAACTCATTCGAGTTGATTGCTAATTATGTTTTGCAACCTGAACAACTTAGACCATTGATGGCATTAAAAAGTAAATTACTATGAGATAAAAATTAAGAATTTAGGTAAGGATAGGATCGGTGCGTTCGGCACCCTTTTAGGTGTACCCTTTTCAAAATTAAGCTAAGACTAATTTGAATTTAGGTTAGCAAAATTGCATATCCGTGCTAATAGTGACTATACCCTGGCGAGTCCGGAGAACATGCCGTGGGTAACGAATTTATACTGAAAATGCTTAAATAGAACTGATGAATTTCAAAATTTAACATGTAAATGTTAACTAACGTTATCGAATGTGAGCACTTGGCTCCTCAACGGTTGTACCCTGGCTAGTCCGAATGACAGGCCATGGTGCACTAATAAAACTTGGAAAAGAATACATTATGACACTAAGTAAAACTTTTTAAAGTTTGATGTGTGAAGCCGAATAAATTTAAGACAAAATAAAAAAAGTTTGAAAAAGAAATTGCAAAGTTGAAATAAAAAGTCAAGAAAACAACAGTACAATTTTGCGAATTAAAATGATAATTCATTTGGAGATTTCTTAAATAATTTTGCATGGTGGGGCCGAGTCCGCTTAGACTAGCACACACCCCTAAGTTAGAATTTACCAGAACGTGTCCGAGATCACAGGTTCTGGATGTAATACTTATAAATTTCATGCAAAATGTTTTAGGCGAAATATCACTACGGCGAAGAGTCCGCATAACAGTCCCGTAGTGTGTAGTGAAAAGAATTTGAAGAAGTTTTGGCATAATTTTTAAAAAGTAAAATTGAAAAATTGGGACCAGAAAGTTTGTTCTAAGAAATTTTATCATGGGTGGTGGAATGAGAGTGGGAGTGAACTATATTAGTTCTGAAGGCATCCAAGCTCTATCTCAGCTCGACAGGCGGCCAGAGTTGAGATACAGGCTGGAGCTAGAAGGGACTTCTCATACATTCGTTAACTGGTGAGTACACACTAGAAGTTTCTGTTACCTAGGATAACCATGTCCTACATACAAGCAAGTTTGGTGCTTTACCTTTAGAGATCGTAATATTAAAAGAGCAGGATTGCACCAGGACGATAAAGCTCTAACTATTTACAAGTCGTCTGAAAATAATTAAAGGATGAATAACACCATTTGAAATAATATGTCGAGCAATCCGTTGGAACAAAAGCTTTTGGTAACCATTTAACGATTATTGCCGCACAAATGCCAATTGAGTAAGAGCTAGAGGAATAGCGTGGCCCTGCCACCTTAACCTTATGACAAAAAAGGGTGCCTGCGTTGATGATCCGCACCATCTGTCGGTGGTAAATAATATTCAGGAAACTACCAGTAAAATAAATAAAGCAAAAACATCAGCTCCTGCTGACCAAGTAACACGTAAAGTCGTGTAGTAGAAATTTTATTACCCGACGTTAGCTAGAAATTTTTAAAGATTATATCGTAACACTGTTAGCATATAACAAAAGATTATAGAGTAAACACTTAACAACAACCCCTGGTCTTATGCACCAGGTATAACAATGATGGCATATTTTCCACACAGTGAGATCGTAGCGATAACCAAAAATTTCGCACTGCGTAACCAACTTTACTTATAACAATTTTTATAATTTTTGGATTTTTAAGTAGTTCGGGACAATAGCGTGCGATCATGCATTATAGGATACATGTACCTTAAGTCGTACTACCTGAAGTATTTGTGTGTTTCGTGAACCTGAAAATTAAAGAATTTTATGTGTTAGTGTTAGGGACAAGTGACACAGGATTTTCCCCAAATAGAACGTGGGTGTTGGCCCATGACTGCCAAGCCCCCTAAGCGTGAAATTTCCCCGGCCTGTGCATTGGACCACCCCTAGGCGAGGCTTGCGCTAAGACATAGTTCCGACAACTATGTCCCACCCTAAGGAAGGTTTACAATATCACAGCCTTCGACGATAGAGCAGCCCATGGTGTGGCAGCCTGGGATCCAACGGGTGGTGAAAAGGTGCCGGAAAGGTAGAAAGACCAATCCCACCCAGAGGTTCCCGTTTACGGAATGGGCTGCCCTTTTTCTGGTCTGCCATAAAACCCGGCTAGGGCTTACTCTGCCTAGCGCACCCGCCTCCTAGGCAGGGTCCAGAAATGCAGGTAACCTCCTGCAAAGTCACCGTGAGTGAGCCTAGATATGCTTATATTTAGACGTACGTATGCATATGTGTGACCTATATACCTAAGTATTTGGGGGCGTGAGTGTTCCTATCATTTGTCTGGGAAAAGTGCTATACGCCTACGAAAAACCGTGCAAGTTCACGATTCAGAAGACTACTGTCAACACTAAAATACTCTTATTAGAATATTATAAGTGGAAAAGAGGAAAAAAAGAAAAAAACAAATTATTGCAAGCTCCCGGATTTATAACGCAACTCAATAATAACAATACGGCAACACATAATAATAATAACCGCAATCACAATACTAAACTCAAAAACTCTATATCGAATTAACAGCACTACTTTCTCTAACACACACGTCGACTAAAAGGAAAAAATAGAATAAACCATACTCGTAGCTATCCTTACACCATAGACATAAAAGTAGCTACGTAAATTTATTTAACAATGAATATTATTTAATAATAATATTTGCGAAATTTTAGCGAAATTATATATACTTGTAGGATCGAAAAGAAGGCAGTTTAAGGGTATTTTCACGAGAATGGGGTAAATTTATAAATAGGAACGAGGGAGTAGAGTCCCTTTTAATAATTTTAAAGGTTTAGGGATTCGTATAAGATTAGGAAAAGTCGGATATCGATATATTTGGTTTTAGGAGAAAATAGTGAAGATTAGTGGAACCCAAGGCTAACAAAAATAGAGAGATAACGGAATTAAGGGGGTTTCCACCTAAGGAAAAGGTGTAGTGTAATCTAACGATAAGAGAAAATTTATCTGAATTGGGAGAATCTTGATACTTGGTAAATTTGATAAAAAGGTACAAATATTGATTTTTAGGTAACATGAAGTGTGAGTTAGGGTATAGGGGTGATATATCCCGATATTGGGGTGAATAATGGGTTCGCCCGAGTGGGGACAAGTGTAAACGAAACCGTTATGAGCTATAACACACCCCACCGGGAGGAAATAATAGTAAAACTTAGAGAAATGTGTTATTTGAATAAAAGTAAGGAAATCTGTAAAATTCCTAGATTTAGAGTAAGTTTTAAAGGATAATATGTCGAGTGGGAATGAGAAACGAGGGATGGAATATAAAATTTAGATAGTTTTCTCACCTTCGGGGATAGATATAGGAGTCGCCCCTGTGGGGAGGTGGATATTCCCAGGGGAGGATAATGAAATTGAGTATAATTTTGGAAATTAGGTCAAAACCTATGAAATATGGTCTAGGAGGGAGGGAAATACAAGGTTGGACCTGCCCAAAAGTTGACAGTACTGATATTAATGTACCTGTGTGATATAATCTAGTTCTTACTCACGTAGCAGCCCTTAACTTTACACCTATGTAGCTCCTTCCTTGGAACTCCAATCCAATAAATAACAACAGAAATATCCAAACTCGTTGAGAATAACCCTACAGCGTTATACTAAGCAAGCAGTTCTTTGCGTGGAAATGAGTAAGAATAACCAAAAATCATAATAGAAAATATAGCGTCGAGAGCGCATTCTCTGCGCACCAAAATCGGTGAAGACATATCAAGACTGACTCTCTAACCAAAAAAACCTAATATATATGTACTATGTTAGCTAATAATAAGCATTAAGCGAAAATATGTAAATTGGCTAATAATAATTGTAACAATAATAATTATAATAAAATTTAAGAAATTTCCTGGTTTGGAAGGTTGGTGGGATGGGGGTTATATAATAATAAAATTCATGAAACATTGAATTTATAGTTTTGGGTTAACTTGGGGTGGTTGAGTAGCCTCGCGCCAGGGAAACCATTTTGTAGCCTGGGAAACCCTAACAATACGTGAAAATTAGCCAAATTTATTTTAAACAAATATAACGAAATCCAAACTTTTAGGAGTTACAAAAATGGAAGACCGATAAATGAGTGAGTTTGTGGAAAATTGGGTTTTCGGATTGGGACAGAGAATTTTATAGTTGTTGGGGAGGTTTGCTCCTAGGAAAGAAAACATCCGACAATTAATAATTCACAACTTAAAACTTCATATATTCTTATTCCCAAACTATTAGCTATGTAGTTACACTAACTACTGCTTAAATAAAGACCGATCTTACATAAACAATCGCACCTTATCTGCAGCGGAAATGAAAAGACATTGTAATGGAGTTTTAAATAACTTTCCCTATATGACTCTGTATCGCCGCATAAAAGTAATTCTTTTCAGTACCTATAAACTATGCAACGAGGAGTCGCTAAAGTATTTTTGTATCATTGATTGTTGATCTGGGTCGTTACTGCTTTCGTCATATTAATATTGATCGGGTGCGTCATCCCGAAGGATTTATACATCGTAGATTTGCACCTGGACAAATATCAGTATGATCATAATTATTATTTCTGAGTAGCGCGTGGAACTTCGCCGACTACTTTGTAACAGCAAGACCCGCGGATAAATGAACAAAGATAGTTATCGCCGCCACGAAATTTTTTGTTTAAGGCAATTCCATTGAGATGTGCTCGAAATTCGTATGCTAATTTATCGAAAAGTGCAATATTCAGCCTTTGCTTCAAGCTAGGTGCTATAACGCCGTTTATTTCCTTTGTGCCTGCGCATTCGACCTTATCAACCGTAACAAGTGTATTATCAGATTTTGCTTCCGTTTAATAATCCAACCGATGGTACAATCGCGTTTCGAATTCAAACATTTTAGTTTGCATACAAGAATTAAAATATTAAACCTGTAGTGCTTGTATGCTGGATCGAACTTTTCTGATTTTTAAGAAATTCGCCCTTTTAGGCCCTAGCCTAACTTGTACATTACATAGTTTAACGCTAGAATTTCTTTAGTTGGCGCAGTCCAACATTATATTCCAAAAGTTCGCAAAAAATAATGATCATATTTTTGTCGTAGCACCGAAATCCTTTACTCATAACCCAAACTTTTCGAACAGTGTGAGTTTTAGAGTTAGAAGTACCCGTAGCTTTATATATGTCGTTGAGCATTACAACTTGTAACTGGATTTCTAATATGGACGAAAGATTTAAATGTTTGTGATTCAATTCCTCACTCACAATTGTTATTTTGTTGCAGTGCTTTTCTATTCCATACTTATGACTGCTTGTGATTTGAGATAAAATAGTTACCATTGTGACTCAAATGAAATAGCGGACGGGAGGACGAGAAACGAAGGACGTAGCGTTATATCTTAACCAAATAACAGGTTTGTGGGTCTGGAATAGGGCATTCTTCGACGTTAGTTTTAGGTTTTTAAGGTAATCCAGTTTACCAACCATCTGGTCAGCAGTAATCGACCAAGTGTATATTAGATTAACTACACACATGGTTGAGGTCCGAACTCCGCCGGAAAACAGCAGGATCCTAGAGAAGCGAAGTCTTTGGCCTGCCAAGGAAAGTCCAGGCAAAACCTCCTATGGGTTTGGTGCCTCCGGGAAGGCGCGTCAGTTAACCTGTCACGGGGAGGCCAACCTGGGGCAATCCTAAATTGAAAAGCTCACGGTAAACGAAATAACTTTTTTGTCATACTACCGACTTGATTGGCTCCGATGCTGTCTATGGCGGTTTCCTTTTATACCCCTAGGTCTACCCCCTCATACCCCACGAGCAACAATGTTCCAAAAAAAGTTTCTAAATCAAACTGATGCTACTGTTAACGGAGCCGTTCCGGTTTATTACGTTTGCCGTTACTTGGTAAACAGACGTTGCAGGGATATAAACACTCCAAATACCAGCAAAACCAAACACAGAATCCGGAACCTGATAGCAATATGGTTTTATAGTGTTCGCATGTACTTTTGTGTACCAATGTACATATATAAATGGTTTATTTGTTGCCAAGCCTTGTCTCACATTTGTTATGCTTTTGTCCGCCCGTGTACTAGATGCTGCGTGGGGACCGTTGGTGTAGAATGTTACTTCTCGTGTACCATAAATAGTTTAATTCAGCAACCATTTCCAAGTAATATTTAATAACAGCAAGATTAAGCAATTTTCCCAAAACCACAAGCTTTCTATCTGGTTGGGAAATTGTTGATGTGAAGTTTATTTTGCCAGCTTTCTATTTAATGTTGCATGTGCTATGAATGTTCAATCCAAATTGTACCAACCAATCCCAACTTATAAATAACAACTCAACCGGAGAGGTGTTGCTCCAAAATATGCAGCTTATAACAACATTGTTGCATGCAGGGTTTTTATATCATTGCTACATATAATTTGATTTACTGTCACGTATCGTCTAAAAACTTTAACTCCTTATGTTCACCCCTTACTAGGTTAGACCTGAAATAAGGGATTTGTTCAAGCCCTGTCTGCACACAAAAGGCTATACACGCAAATAAATTTACATCTATGTTCCTTTCTATATTGATAAATTTATTCAATTAATATTTATGAAAATTAAATTTTGATAAATTTTGTTGTTTGGTAACTGTTATCTGCGAGTAACTGTTTGCCGTCAATGGCCATGTCAAGGACATACACTGCTGTGATATAATGAACACGTTTATCCGTGAAATCCTCACTAGACGCATACACCACGGTTGTTCTTATGTCAAAATTACCAATTGATTCGCGCAGAAATTCGGGTTCACAAAAATGCGAATTCCAATGGCAAAAATAATCTGCAATGTATGAATGGAAATTGAGTTCGCGCGCATTTGCCTGTTTCGCACATTTATACGCGATCATGAAATAACATTGCGAATTAGCCACCAAAGTCCATGGTATATTTATGTATTATAGCATACGAGAAAAACACGATTCGTAATCGCCTTTTCACTTGTACACGTTTTGCAAAATAATCGTGATTTATTCCCGTTCATCGCTTTTACGACTTGAAATGACTGGACAAAGGAATCCAGGTGTACACACCTAAGGTGGATTCACGTGTTAGCATGCCGTAAACCGCAAAAGCTTTCTTGCCGGACAGTCCGGGCCGACAGCTCCAGGGCATCACTGGGGCAACGTATTTGCCATTACTGGGGGAGCTTTGAGAAAATAGTGGCGGTGACCCATCAGTTTCGTATCAACATGTTGGATGTTATCACATCGTGGTCATCAATTGAGGGTTAAAGACGCAGCAACAACAGCATCGTCTGAAAGACAGCAATCCTGGAGTGCCATGGAGCAATTCCGCGAACATCAACTTACTGGCCCAAATATCTTGGTTTGCTCTCCGGTGCAGGACCCAACATTCCCGATCAATTCGAGAACCGCTTATTCTGATCCGGAATCAAGTATCGGTCGGATTGGTCGTCGATGTCGAGGCGCTCATTCGCCCCTGCTCCTGGTTCCATCAATTCGAACATTGCTGGACGGTGGCGTCTCACATATCAGCCACCGGGCCCTTCGTTTGCTCTACGAAGAGTGTGCTACTATTGTGCCCGACTTGCGGATGGTGTCCTATTCGCTCACGATGAGAATCTCGGATACCACAGGAATGCTAATGGACGTTCGGTGCGATAGGGTAGCCTAATTTTTATTCGGAATTGGTATTTCATTAGCGAATCTGGCGTGTGCTTTTGAGAATAATTAGAATTTTGGTTCTGAAGTGGAACAATATACGCTCGGTGCGATAGGGTAGCCTAATTTTTATTCGAAATGGGACTGACATGTAAATGTGCAATGTTTGCACGCTTACCTGTGCGAAATATATTAAACCGGCAGACAGATAGGTCGGAATTCAACATCAGATGTGGGTATAACGTACACATTTAGAGACTGAGTTTAGATTTAGTTATGAATTAAATGTTTTAATAAATTTAGTAATAATAATTTGGTTCATGATCTTATATTTAAACTTGTTTTTATTTAAGAGCTGTCCGGCTTTCAGATGTAGACAACGGATTAGGGTTCAGGAAACAATGGGAGAAATTTCGAAGTACGACCAAAATTAGCAGATCCTTCTCCATTGTTTTCCCCATCTTTAAAATATTCACCTGTACGGTAATCGATAACATCGATCGGTTTCAACTTGCCGATTGGTCATCGGAATGACAATTGAAAAATGAGAGGGACTGAAAATCGCCTCCAATTGGAAAGTTGCGAATTTTCTAGGTTAATATACAGGCCAAAATTTCAAGGTCAGACGTGGCTTCCGAATATACAGAATCAGTCTCACTTCAGCAGCGCAGACTTCGGTCGGATTTACTGGCCGGCTCCATCGCTTTAGCTAGTTTTCTTTATTCGCATAAAACACCAGACGATCGAATGGATTTCGCATGAGGGAACCACGTAGGTGTCCAGAGTCTCATGAATGATAGGTTCAGCTGGTACTGACCGTCGGAATCGACCCGTGTAAATATGGGTGGGGCGTTAGGAAAAAGGGGGTTTATTTTTTCCAATGTTAGGCACTAAGTAGAGCACATAAATATACGTATACACACCACAAAATTTCGAATTGAATGTTACTAGTCACACTCACTTGAGTTTATTTTTTTGGCCGTGAGGCATAAACTGTCGTTACAGAAACGCTACACCACTTTTTCTCTAGAATTATTGAAATTCTGGTTGAGAGTCTCTGTATAAATCAGTTAAGTAGGGTAACTTTTGCCAAAATCTTCCCCGTGATCTCAGGTAGGTTATACATTACAATTGCTAAGATATTATAGATCCATTTTTTATACTTTATTGTTCTGAAAAGTTGTAGATCGCGATGATTGTATTCAGCGTACTAAAACATATATAGATCATTCTTGATGTCGAGCACGCAAAACATAACCTAGCAAAAGAAAACAGATTATATTCTAGAAATCGTGTTCATTGACCATAAGCCAATTTAAAACCGCTGGAAAAGGCATGAACTATTAGTGGCGGATTGTAGATAATCAAATTGTCGTATTGAGCATACCGAAAAATATAATATACACTAAGGTTGATGGCATGCACACGATACATAACCTAACAAATGAAGACAGACAACACTATTCTGGAAATAAAGTTTGACGAAATTTGAAAAATTTATTTCAAGAAAAAGATCACCGTAACATGTACAGGCTCGCAGCGGCCCTGAGAGAAGTCCCACAAAAGGTATTGTTCTGCAAAGTTGTAGATCGCGATGATTGTATTCAGCGTACTAAAACATATATAGATCATTCTTGACGTCGAGCACGCAATACATAACCCAGCAAAAGAAAACAGATTATAATTTAGAAATCGTGTTCATCGACCCTAAGCCAATCTAAAAAGTTGCAGATATTGATGATTGTACTCAGTGTACTAAAACATATACGTAAACCATGCTTGATGGCCTTCACGCGATACATAACCTAACAAATGAGAACAGTCTACACAATTCTGGAAATAAAGTTTGACGAAATTTGAAAAATTTATTTCATGAAAAAGATCACCGTAACATGTACAGGCTCGCAGCGGCCCTGAGAGAAGTCCCACAAAAGGTATTGTTCTGCAAAGTTGTAGATCGCGATGATTGTATTCAGCGTACTAAAACATATATATAGATCATTCTTGATGTCGAGCACGCAATACATAACCCAGCAAAAGAAAACAGGCTATATTCTGGAAATTGTGTTCAATGACCATAAGCCAATTTAAAACTGCTGGAAAAGGTATGAACTATTCGTGGCGGATAGTAGATAACCACATATTCATATTGAGCATACCGAAAAATATAATATACACTAAGGTTGATGGCATGCACACGATACATAACCTAACAAATGAAGACAGACAACACAATTCTGGAAATAAAGTTTGACGAAATTTGAAAAATTTATTTCAA
Source organism: Trileptium ribeirensis (assembly GCA_030248225.1). Classification (NCBI taxonomy): domain Eukaryota; kingdom Metazoa; phylum Nematoda; class Enoplea; order Enoplida; family Thoracostomopsidae; genus Trileptium; species Trileptium ribeirensis. Next base: position 12,142 of record JASANE010017190.1, read on the forward strand.
GAAAAAGATTACCGTATCATATTCAGGCTCGCAGCGGTCCTGAAAGAGGTTCCACAAAAAGTATTGTTCTGAAAAGTTGTAGATCGCGGTGATTGTATTCAGCGTACTAAAACATATATAGATCATTCTTGACGTCGAGCACGCAATACATAACCCAGCAAAAGAAAACAGATTATAATCTAGAAGTCGTGTTCATCGACCCTAAGCCAATTTAAAAAGTCGCAGATACTGAGGATTGTATTCAGTGTACTAAAACATGTATGTAAACCATGCTTGATGCCTAGCACGCAATGAATAACCCAACAATAGAAGACAAACAATATTCTGGAAATCGTGTTCATCGACCCTAGACCCATTGAAAACCTCTAAAAAAGGCATTCAGCATGTGAGGCGGATTGTAGACAACCAAATTGTCGTATTCAGCATACCGAAATATATAATATACATCATGCTTGATAGCCTGCACGCGATACATAACCTAACAAATGAGAACAGTCTACCCAATTCTGGAAATAAAGTTTGACGAAATTTGAAAAAATTTATTTCAAGAAAAAGATCACCGTATCATGTACAGGCTCGCAGCGGCCCTGAGAGAAGTCCCACAAAAAGTATTGTTCTGAAAAGTTGTAGACCGCGATGATTGTATTCAGCGTGCTAAACCATATATATGGATCATTATTGATGTCGAGCACACAATACATAACCAAGCAAAAGAAAACAGATTATAATCTAGAAGTCGTGTTCATCGACCCTAAGCCAATTTATTCGCAGACGGCCCCCCCCTACCCCCCCCGCAAAAGTTGTAGATATTATTCATGATTGTAACCATTCAGCGTACTAAAACATATATGTAAACCCTGCTTGATGCCTAGCAATCAATGCGTAACCCAACAATCGAACACAGACTATATTCTGGAAATCGTGTGCATCGACCATAGACCCATTGAAAACCTCTAAAAAGGCATTCACCATGTGAGGCGGATTGTAGACAACCAAATTGTCGCATTCAGCCTATCGAAATATATAATATACATCATGCTTGATGGCCTGCACGCGATACATAACCTAACAAATGAAGACAGTCTACACAATTCTGGAAATAAAGTTTGACGAAATTTGAAAAATTTATTTCAAGAAAAAGATCACCGTATCATATTCAGACTCGCAGCGGCCCTGAGAGAGGTCCCACAAAAAGTATTGTTCTGAAAAGTTGTAGATCTAGATGGTTGTATTCAGTGTTCTAAAACATATATATATATGTACCATGCTTTATGCCTAGCACGCAATGAATAACCCAACAATAGAAGACAGACTATATTCTGGAAATCGTGTTCATCGACCCTAGACCCATTGAAAACCTCTGAAAAAGGCATTCACCATATGAGGCGGATTGTAGACAACCAAATTGTCGTATTCAGCCTATCGAAATATATAATATACATCATGCTTGATGGCCTGCACGCGATACATAACCTAACAAATGAAGACAGTCTACACAATTCTGGAAATAAAGTTTGACGAAATTTGAAAAATTTATTTCAAGAAAAAGATCACCGTATCATATGCAGGCTCGCAGCGGTCCTGAGAGAAGTCCCACAAAAAGTATTGTTCTGAAAAGTTGTAGATCGCGATTACTGTATTCAGCGTACTAAAACATATATAGATCATTCTTGATGTCGAGCACGCAATACATAACCCAGCAAAAGAAAACAGATTATATTCTAGAAATCGTGTTCATTGACCCTAAGCCAATTTAAAACCGCTGGAAAAGGCATGAACTATTCGTGGTGGATTGTAGATAACCAAACTGTCGTATTGAGCATACCGAAAAATATAATATACAGCATGCTTGATGGACTGCACGCGATACATAACCTAACAAATGAAGACAGACAACACAATTCTGGAAATAAAGTTTGACGAAATTTGAAAAATTTATTTCAAGAAAAAGATCACCGTATCATATTCAGGCTCGCAGCGGCCCTGAGAGAGGTCCCACAAAAAGTATTGTTCTGAAAAGTTGTAGATCGCGATGATTGTATTCAGCGTACTAAAACATATATAGATCATTCTTGATGTCGAGCACGCAATACATAACCCAGCAAAAGAAAACAGATTATAATCTAGAAATCGTGTTCATCGACCCTAAGCCAATTTAAAAAGTTGTAGATATTGATGATTGTATTCAGTGTACTAAAACATATATGTAAACCATGCTTGATGCCTAGCAATCAATGCGTAACCCAACAATCGAACACAGACTATATTCTGGAAATCGTGTTCATCGACCCTAGACCCATTGAAAACCTCTGAAAAAGGCATTCACCATATGAGGCGGATTGTAGACAACCAAATTGTCGTATTCAGCCTATCGAAAAATATAATATACATCATGCTTGATGGCCTGCACGCGATACATAACCTAACAAATGAAGACAGTCTACACAATTCTGGAAATAAAGTTTGACGAAATTTGAAAAATTTATTTCAATAAAAATATCACTGTATCATGTACAGGCTCGCAGCGGCCCTGAGAGAAGTCCCACAAAAAGTATTGTTCTGAAAAGTTGTAGATCGCGATGATTGTATTCAGCGTACTAAAACATATATGTAAACCCTGCTTGATGCCTAGCAATCAATGCGTAACCCAACAATCGAACACAGACTATATTCTGGAAATCGTGTTCATCGACCATATACCCATTGAAAACCTCTGAAAAAGGCAGTCACCATATGAGGCGGATTGTAGACAATCAAATTGTCGTATTCAGAATATCGAAATATATAATATACATCATGCTTGATGGCCTGCACGCGATACATAACCTAACAAATGAAGACAGACAACACAATTCTGGAAATAAAGTTTGACGAAATTTGAAAAATTTATTTCAAGAAAAATATCATCGTATCATATTCAGACTCGCAGCGGCCCTGAAAGAGGTCCCACAAAAAGTATTGTTCTGAAAAGTTGTACATCGCGATGATTGTATTCAGAGTACTAAAACATATATAGATCATTCTTGATGTCGAGCACGCAATACATAACCTAGCAAAAGAAAACAGATTATGATCTAGAAATCGTGTTCATCGACCCTAAGCCAATTTAAAAACTTGTAGATATTTATGGTTGTACTTAGTGTACTAAAACATATATGTAAACCATGCTTGATGCCTAGCAATCAATGCATAACCCAACAATCGAACACAAACTATATTCTAGAGCATACCGAAATATATAATATACATCATGCTTGGTGGCCTGCACGCGATACATAATCTAACAATTGAAGACAATCTAAACAATTCTGGAAATAAAGTTTGTCGAAATTTGAAAAATTTACTTCAAGAAAAATATCATCGTATCATATTTAGACTCGCAGAGGCCCTGACAGAGGTGTTCCACAAAAAGCATTGTTCTGAAAAGTTGTAGATCTCGGTGATTGTATTCAGTGTTCTAAAACATATATATGTACCATTCTTGATGCCTAGTATGCGGTACATAACACAGCAACCGAAGAGAGACTATATTTTGAAATCGTGTTCATCGACCCTAAACACATTTATAACCCTGAAAAGGTATGAACTATTGGTGGCGGATTGTAGATAATCAGACTGTCGTAATCAGCTTAGCGAAAAACACAATATACGCCATGTTTGACGACCTGCACGCGATACATAGCCTAACAATTGAAGACAGACAACACAATTCTGGTATTCAAGTTCGTCGATCGTAAAACCCTGAAACCTTTTATTAAAATCAAAAATAAAGTTAGGTAATTTAAAGTAACATTTTCAGCCCAAAATTAAAGCCTTACAGCTGTCAGAGAGTCCATTTCGAGATTGCTCAATGTTACAATATAATATACAAAACACAGATTACAAGCCCCTGGGAAGAGCCAACCCTGGGCCTATATATTGGTAATAAGGCGGATTCATCGTTAAGGAAAACTGGTTAAACAAAGGATCTCGGAATACGGAAAATACTGGAAAACAGCTAAAGTGGCGAAACGACACAATATTTGGAAACATTGAAGTACGAAAATGGGGAAACGTGAGGGAAATGCTGAAACACGAAGCTGTCGAGAAATCATTGTATTGGGAAATAGAAAAATGTTGAAAAACAGGGAAGTTTGTAAAAGGGGAAATGTGAACCTTCGAAAGTAAGAAAATCAAAGTCCGGAAATACCCGTTTCCCCAGTTTCCGATTTTCATAAATTTTCATTTTCGCGATTTTTCGTTTTGCTAATTTTCCCCTTTCCCAGTTTCTCATATTCCCCTGCTCCCGATTTGCAATTCCCCAATCTCTCAATTTTTCTTGTTCCCAATTTCCCGTTTTCCCAGTTTCCCGTTTTCCCAATTTCTTGTTCACCTTACTTTTCACGTTGTACTGGTTGAGAATATGGGAAACTGGGAAAACGGGAAATCGGGAAAATGGGAAAAACAAAATATACAAAATGTGTGTCTAATATATGGGACACACACAACAACGTAATATAATTTCCGACGGGAAAATGGGAAGCCCCTAAAGGTGACATGGGCCTAACATTCCATTCGATATTTTAGTTTCTTGCAAACGGCTGTTAAAGACAAAATTGCCCACTTTTTGCACTCATTATTCTATGAAACCTGCATGATGTACAACAAATTTTGCAGATCTTAGCTTTGTTAAAATTCTTAGTGCTACAGAACTCAAAAAATCCGAGCGCGTGGTGCTGTTTTTAAACAAAGACCGCTAATAATTTATTAGAACCATCTGAAGACCTAAACAACATTTTATGTAGTTGTAACAAATTGGATGATGAAGGCGTCCCTGCGTTCAAACGATGCTCGGTTAGGCACGCCTTTTAACAGAGTTACAGCGTTTCGCAGAACAAAAGCTTTATAGGGAGTTTAAGACACGGAAACAAGTTAGTGAATGTAACACAGTTATTTTGCAGGAAAAATTTTGTGCCGAAGAAAGCTTACTTCGGAGCCGTGCACTTCGAACCTAATACATCTACGTACTGCTGAAGCAATAAAAATAACTGTTAGACTGTCTGTTTCACAGGTAGTTTTTATGTGCTTATTTTATTCAACGCTCAGTCATTGTTACTAAAGACACCTGCTCTTGAACTTTGCATTAGTGCCCACAAAGCAGCTACTGTATTAGTAAGATGACATGTAAGCGACTTCATGTATCTAACATTGGGTAAAATCTAGCAGAGTATGACCTTTTCCATTCTGGCGGTCCTAGTCGAGCGGAATTAATAGCAATTTGTGTGACAAAGAATTGCGATCGTCCCTGCTCAAAATTGATACGTCTGTTTATTCAGACTGCCTTTGCTTTCATTTTTTTGGCGAATATACCATTATTCTTTTAGTGGGAAGCAGCCGACGGTATGTGAGTGCTTCCACACTTTCAATAATTTTCTGATGGCACTGGCAAGCGATATTAACAAGCCTCACCGCGTGGTTCCCAATAATTTATACACAAGGACTAGTTCTAACCTTTAAGGGATCCCAGCTGTACTGTAACGGTTCGCACCTATCTACTCTATAACCCTAAAGGGCTTTTACTTGAGCCTCAACCCGGCTGCAGCTATAGTTGCAATTTACTTAAGCCACCCTACATCATCGGTTGCTGTATAAATGTCTGTTGTTTCTATTTGTACCATGCATTTAGTGTTTACTGTGCGCTATGGTTGTTGATTGTAAATGTGTTCCAAAGGTACGTGTATTGTATGTGTGTCTATACAAGACGTGTGTCTATGTGCAAGTTTGTTTATGAATTTATTATGTGTGCAGAATCTTGTGTACATGTGTTTGTGTCTATATGTGTATTTAGCTTGTGCTGCAATTTTTATACATGTCCCAGGAGCATTTTAAGACTTAGCTAATTTTCGTGAGAGTTTTACATGAGAAACGAATTTACAAGAGTTTAAAGTATAGAATTTAAATATATCGAATTTGAGTGTAAAGGTTGGGTGCCTTAAGCATTAGGCCTGCATCGAATAAAGTCTTAAATTTTGTTTATGCTTAAAAATTCGGGGAAATTCATAAAAACTTATTCTCTAACGACAAAAATTCACTTAGGTTAAAGAGGGAATTTTACGGGAGTGGAACCAGAGTAAAACTTGGAAAACTATGCTATGTAGTTTGGAACACTTAGACAAATCAACTAGGAGAAAATTGGGAGTGATACTTATAGCTCGGGAATTTAAGTGGTTGCGCAGTTATATCAGGGCCTCAGGTGGCCGCAGAAGCGGCGCAATCAAGGTGAGTACGGTTCAGCAGTTTATTCTTTAACATGCGTAGAGTTTGTAATTTGTTTATAGTATATGAAATAAAATGTCTCAGTTATTAGTGCTACGCATTAAAGCCTTATGATTAAGCTCATAAAACAACATATCCCTTGGTGCTCGCATTGTCGTAGTTTGTGTGTAAACCACGGTGGGACTAAATACCTTTAGGACCACGTAGGCTACAGTACTATTATTCCTGCTTTGTCCCTTAACTATCTTCCTCGACTCCTCGGAGACCCTTATCGTTGACCTAAAGAAACCGGTTAACTTACTAGGTTGCACGCGGTTTCGCCACGGTGCTCGGCCTCGCTCTTATGTTTGGCCCACGCTCCAGTAGCATGTGAGGTCCTCCGACGAAGTGTCTACCCTTAAGCGTTATCACATGTAGTAAGGCTGACCCGCCTTGCCCACATTTAACACATCCCAGGCTCGGCTTTGGGCATTCGCTATATTCTCATGAACTATGGTGGATTTATAGTTATTTTTGTTGTTTGCACTGCATAAATGATGTTGAAAGAACGGATACTGGTTCGGAAAATACTTTAGTTTATAATGTGATGACTTTGGTTCGTATTCAAGCACATGAATGCTATTGAGACTATTTCGTATTTTCGATATTGTTTCCATGCAGTTCAGGCGAAAATGAACGCTGGTGGGTTGATACTTAAAACACGACGTTTTTATAAAAGTGTCGGCTTTATAGACATGAACACTCACATTATATATACTTTCCTAAGCGGAGAGCGTGTACATGTGCCTAAGTAATGGCTCAACACTAGTGTGAATATTATTTATTTTGGTTAGCTGCATTTGCGCACATCTGGTCAACTTAAACAATGATAGTAATAATATTTTCCTCAGAAATACTTGCCGCTGTTCAATACGATTTATGATAGAAAAACCGAATACTGGTTTGGAAGATATTCCCTGACGTAAACCCGACTCCGGAGACTGAAGATGAACCTATTTAGAGCAGGAATGATAGATGTCACCCGCACATGCATGGACTGATCCGCATCTTTACCCTCCGTGGAAGACGTGTGATTACCCCAAATCGGGGAAAATTTATTCGAAATTCACACAATTTGGCGCGTCATCTATTCAATGGACACCTCCAAAGGTTTGTCTGAAACTCTCAGTGTTAGCCGCATAAAGCTAACCCAACAAGACCCTTCTTCCAAGAGGTCTGGAATGTCGTTCAGCCTGCACTGCAGGTCTGTGCAGTTGTTCGATTTCTTTATTTTTATTTAACGAGAGAGGCCTCTGTGCACTACAGCCATGCCTCGTTGAAAAACTACATTAAAAGTAATGGCTTTTATGGGTTGCCTGAGAGCTGCATCCAGCGCCCATCGCAATATCGCACTTTCGTGTTCCCGGGATATAAAACAATTTGAATCCAAATAATTTGTTATGCCCAGCCGCACTATTCAAAGCGAAGATAAAGATTTGTAGATCTTAAACTTCATGCTACTGGCTATGGCCTTTATCGCCTTTACATCGCGTACAAAGTAGACATTTTATTATCCGCAGAAATTTGCATTGGAAAACAAGGCTACAATATATAACGTATTTCATGTGTGCAATAATCATGCAAGATAACACATTTACAAGTGCGAGCCCTCAACAGCACGGCACGTAACTGAACTACCACTACTTAGCTCCAAATTACTTCGAGCACCATGATGATATTTTTATTCGGTTTGAGGTTCGATACATCATTTACCTTAAGATGTGTACACCTAGGGCCGGATTCTGTCACAGAGCCAATTCTGGCTCGTGACAAAAAGGCACAGCCACATCCAGCTCTTCATAAATAAAATAAATAGCTAAGCTATGCTGGTATGTTTGTACGAGCCGGGAGTGACTAAGTCTCAGCGTTTGACAGCCGGGACGGACTACAGAAATATGTTTATTACATTCAGTTTAGCAGGTTGTGCTACAGGGAAAATATTTTGCTCTAGGCCCAAAAAGGCAAGATTAGTAGTAATTAACACAGGACGCATAAATGCAGGTAAAATAAATACATAAAATATCGCCATTTTCAAATTCATTGTTTCACCGCCTTTTACAAGCCAACCTAGTAGCTATGTAAGACATACTCTTTTATGCGTGAAAATTGCGCTTTTGTAACTGGAAGGATGTTTTGCGAATATATGACCACAAGTATTACCAATTTTCATTTTTTAGAGATTGTCCATCGTCGTCAGATGTTTCTGGCTTTTAGAGCAGATTCCGGCCCTTCTGACAATTTTACTATTAGCTATATATTTGTAGCGTCTGGCTCGGCCAGACTGTGGCAGACCGCGGAAACCGAAGCATGGTTTTAGAGCCGCGGAAGACTGTGACAGAATCCTGCCCTGCTGCACACATCTTAAGGTAAATGATGCAGAAAAGTGTGTTTTCCGATAATCAGCGGTAGGAAGAGTTCCATATCCGATAAGGTATATGAGTGTCTACGACACGCTGCCTGTGAGGTATAGGGCTAAGCTAGCTATTCACGCAGTCAGCGTTATTCGGTAATAAGTAGCAAAAGGATTATTTTATGTGAACTCAGAAAGGGAAGTCGAATAAGCAAGGCCCTTTCCGAAGCCCTCTCTGCCGTTTGACGAAAACTGCGTACCTCGAAACTCATGAAACGGGTGCCCATTTGCATGCATGTCCCACACGCCTGGAGCAGACATGCCTTTTGCCTTTAAGACAAAACAGGGGTATAAAATTCACAATCTATCGCAAAGCTTTTGGAATGACGGAACTGAATTTCACCTGATACAAAGCCAGATCGGTCACACATATAGCCGTCCCATACAAGCCGCAGAAAACAAAATTTTACCTCAACCTCATAATACTTTGTTGTGGATCGGAAACTTCAAATGGTAGTTTATATTTTTGCAAACTTTTAACGCTCTCTTTGCAACTCGGCGCTCGACATTACTCATAACGTACTTTTCCGACACATCATTTTTAAGCAGTTCTATCATGCCACTTATTATAGCTTTCCTGCATTTAGAATTCGATTGATCGAACCGAGGGCTGAGAGACTACGGATCTACAAAGTGACACAAAGCGTGCAGCTTTTCAGGTAAAAATCTGGAACTCGTGTGCATTTCATAATACACAGGTTTGATATCAATGTATTTACTGCTGTTATTGGCTCAGTTCTTGACGTTGAGCCTGTTGAATTATTTAAATATTGTTCATGCACCAGCTATTGTTAGTCTATTAGCGGTTGCTCTGTGGGTTGCTATGCCTATTTGGTTGAAAACTGTGCTTGTTGCTGAGTCAAGTTGCATGGGCGGATCTCATCAAACAACTAGCTGCACGACGGCCTATGCCTTTTGTTGTATAATTTGGTGTGGTTTTATTGGCGGTTGAAATACTTGAATATTTACTTTTACAAATTAGGCGTGGGACGGATCCGCCCCTGGCATTCTTCGGTACACCTAGCAAAAGCTTGGTGCCTATGCTAAAAATTTTACTCCCCTGACGTAATACATCCTGGCAAAATTTTCTAATTTTACAACAAAAATTTAAAACTGTTGCACAAAAACTTGACAAAATATTTTATGAAAATCCCTTTCTAAAATAAAAAATTCAAGGAAACGTAAATAAAAATGGGCTAAAAAGTTGCTTTGAAGACGTTTTGTCATTGCTGGCGACATTTTTGACCGAGGCCACATTTTTTCAGATCACACAACATATGATATTCGACTTCGCATCACACGATTGCTTGTTGTACTCGTTTAGTCCTTTGCATTTACCTCAAAAGTAAATATAGTCTTCGGCGAGGCTTGCAACCTTGTTTTTTACAACTGCTATATTTTGTCTCATGCCTGGAATTACCATTGGCGTACTACCGAAATGTTCAAATTGAGCACAGTTGTAAAATTTGGGCTTTGCGATGCGCTTCCAGCCTGGAATAATATGACATTGAGGTATTGAACTTCAACAGCACGAAATAAAACGATCGAAACGAGCGGAACATGTTTTTGCGTGACCCTGGTGTTTACTTGTTAGGAAATTGTCAAGACCTCTAGCTCTTCGATATTTAACCGCTTCTCTAGCCGCTTGTTAAGGATTTTTCAAGCGCTCTAGGTTATCAATATAAAATTGTTTTATTGCTTGTCGAAGTATACTTGTACTTTTGTTACGACAGGGCGAAACGATGCCGTGCCTATATAACATGCACTCGATAACTATTTGAATATTTGCACTGTGAAACCTGGGCTTGTCGTTGTTTGCATATGCGGACTGATTCGGTTTTCGTCATGCAAATCAGTATCCTAGTCTGTCATGATCTATAATGGTGTGTCACCGTTGAACACATGGACCGATGTTTGATGAGTAAGGCAGATCGACTGTCCAGGGTTTGTCCCACCAATCTGCCGATTTAAGTTCGGTTGTTCGTTTAGCGCAGCTTGGATGGTTTGGTTCTATCGTATGACCAAGACATTGGCTTGATGATAGAGCGCCCAGGGCACCTTTTCGTATTAATTTCGTCGAACTACTTTGTGAAATTTTCAAACTTGAACCATGGGCCTTAATCAGAAATAACTGCGCGAGGCGGGCCGTATCGCCAAACAACATAAATAGCAAATAATTTGCGCGAGCGTTTGTTGGCCCATGTGAATGTCCCAAGGAGCTATTCGTCACATTTCGTACATGAGGTATCATATAGGCGGACAGAATGGAGCAGACTTCCGTATCTGGGTTCATAAGCATAATAAATTCACCAAAGTCAAGTTTGTGAGCTCCCTTATTCCTGCGTAATTTGAAACGAACAGTTTTTCAATCTAGTCCAAAGATTTTGATTCAGAAATTTAAGAACCTAACAGTTGGTATTCAAGACTTACGAATGGAGAATTTGGGATCAGGAATTTGGTATTCGGGAATGTGGGAATCGGGAATTTGGGAATCTGATAGTTGTGAATCGGGAAATTTTGAATCGCGAATGTGGAATCGATAATGTGGGAACCGGGAATTTTTAGGACTAGGGAATTTGTTACTGGAGAATTTTGGAATAGTAGTTTGGAAATCAGGAAATTGGGAATCGGAAATTTGGGAATCTTAAATTTCGCAATTTGGGAATTGGCAATTTCATGAATCTGGGATGTGGGAATCGAGAACGCGGGAATCAAGAATTTGAGAATCGGGAATTTGTGGAGCCGGGAATTTGGAAATTGAGCAATTAGAAACAGAGTTTGAGTATTTGGGAATAGGAAATTAGTGAACCGGAAAAGTGTGAACAGGGAAGTTGCGAATCTGGAATTTGGGGTTTCGAGATTTGGGAATCGGGAATTTGGGACCATGGTATTTTTAATTTAGAGCCGGGAATTTAGGATTTTGGAATTTAGGATTCGGGACGCGAGAATATTAGTATCGGGGTTTTTGTAAATTGAAAATAGGAAAATTGGGAATCTGTAAGTCCTGAATCAGATAATCCTAACTGATGATTTGGGAACCAGCAGATTGAGAATATTGATTTCGGAAGCGGAAATTTTGGAAGTGGGAAATTGGGAATCGGGAAACGAAAGTTTGCAATCTGGAGTTTGGGAATCTAAAAATAGCTAGTTCTGCCACGTCACAATCAAGCAGACAGTGAACTGCAGTCTGTACTTATTACAAGCATTACAATTTTGTTTATCGATGCCGATATTTTTTACAACTGAACTAAACACGTTTGTATACATACATGCTCAGACATAAGGTGGGAATTACCCCCTGAGGCTCGTACGCTTTTCTCGTACCCCAAACCACCCCTCTTCCTGCCTGGTCAGCTGAAGTCGCCGTCAAAATATTAGCAAAAATTATGCAAAATAATCAATAATAGGAGAATTGGCAAAAAATAAGAAAAATTTTGAGTCCCAAATACTGTCAAAAATTTATCCCCTTGACAACCTCCCCCTCCCACTACCACCACCCGGATGATCCCGCTTTCAGGAGGCCGAAGGCCTGCTCCTCTCCGGAAGCACCAGATATCCCCCGGGACTACGGACGTCGCGCATGTGTGTTTAGACAGTAGCCCAGTAGCGCACCCAGTATTTTTCTAAGAAGGGGGCCCGAACCCAAAAGTACTGTACATCAATTATTATATTTGTGTGACTAAACTTATGCAGCGTTTATGTTACAAAGGACCCCCATGTGAAAGTTTTGTCCTCCCTCAGTGTCTCTGCCACCATCAAATATATGGTGTTTTTGACACCATGGTTTTTTTATTGTATTTTCAGATTGTATACATAGGTAGTGTAGTGTCGATAAAAGCATGGTGTAGACCACAGCATGGAATTTATATGGTGTTAGCTACACCATGCTGTTATTTATACGCCTTATATAATGTGTTTGTACATGCTGTCCTTTACACCGTTAGTGATAAACAATAGGTAAATTTAGCCACTATAATTAAGTTGATGGTGCCTGGTACACTATCTGTTGCATTCTATAGTGTAGGTATACACCGTATACCACTGGGTGGTGTGGTCTGCACCATTTTGGGACAAAACTTTCACATGGGGGTCCTTTATAACGTAAACGCCGCATTAAGACGCGCCCACCAACCGTCGTATTTTGTAAATAAGAATTGTCGATTTGCTATCTATTGTTGCGAAACAAAGTTCCAATTTCAATCGGTTTTACGCTAAGCGAAAATTGCCAAAAGTGAATTCATTTTCATTCAAATTTGGTGTTTTACAATCTGCCAAAAAATTTTCAGACAAAATTTTTATACAATGTGACATTTTTTCCGAACAGCAAATTGATAATCGTCAGTTAGATGCGCTTTACTTGCAAAATTTGCCATGTCATTTGATCTATCTGCATCCCAAATGGCAATAGTACTCTCATTCGTAGATGGATTTGACGTCTCTGCTTTATTTGGATTCTGGTCTGTTATCGTTGAAGTGTTTGGGACTGGTTGATCGGCATTTGCCGACTCAGCTTTGCCAAAAAACAAGTGTAATCCGCTACACTTAGCGTTATCACACATAGACAACACCGGCAAGACATAAGGAGTATCTGGAGATAAAACAATAGAGTAAAAAATAAGTGACAGTAAAAATAACAGTAAAGTCGAAAACATAAAACGACAGTAAACAATAGAATTTGTTTCGGAACTAAGGAGGAGGCGTCTTCCCCGGTCCCACCCCGTGGGTGCGCCAGTGCAGTAGCCGCTAGTTCAGTTGATACATAGAACCGTAACCTTGCTAAATATAGACACAGTCTTTAATTGCCTATGTAGTGAGAACCACAGATGTACCCGTACGGTACTTATACTAGTCAGTCGTTGCAAGCAATTAATGATTCCCGCTCCTTCTGCAGTTTTTGCCTGTCATTTCACAACGATATACACTAAAGACTCCTTATTCCTGGAGAATTAGTTTGTTGTGAAGCGGTGTCATGTTTTTAAATCTTCAATTTTGACTAAGTATTTGACCAACAGGGCACAAAGACTCGCAGACTCTCTAAGTCTGGTTAGAAACATCGAGGTGTCATGATTACACAGATTTCTTATCCTCTATACTCGTCAACCAACTGAATGGGGTCGGGTAAGCACCTCAGCATATCGCTCATTTGTGCATTATTTGTGACAATTGCAGCATGTGGGCACACCTACTGGCTTAATAAAAGAAAAATGGAGTCTAAAACTCATTATCCATTGAGGAGGCGGGTGCATCTCCTTTGCACAATGTTTCGGACAAAATTTAATGGGAGAATAAGTCTTAGCCTAAGATAAGGTCCCTGTATGAGACATGTACTAATCCTAGACCTAAGTCGGGAGGCTGCCGTCTCCCGAACCCCCGCTCTAAGCTATTCTTTTTTCTAACGTTATAACGACCGGCCCCTAAAGTTCACAAGGGCCAAAATCATCAATGTTTTTCCGAGCGAAGTTTATTAACGTGTGGTCGCTGTAAAATTGCATAGCTAAGTCGCGTTGTTTTGGGTGGATATATAAAAATTTATGTCGGTATTCGGTTGGTTACCAAGGGTAGAAAACTTAATTCCCCCGTCCCAACCAAAATTTTGGATATAATTTACATTCGTGCTAATGGGAAACATCCAGCTAGCTTCTCTAGTTTGTGGTTTTCAGTTATGTTGTTGCGTCGGAATCATTTGTTGTCTACATTACGAATTCTGGAGTACTTAAAAAATCACGTCCATGTTACTTCCTGCTTTCATCTGACTTCAAGTTATCCAGCGTAAAGAATTACGCTTGGCTCAATATTGTTTAGTTTCATATTATTTAATTTTTAATTTAGAATTGGTGGCATAGTTACCAAAGTTATTGTAGCCTGGTGGAAGCATAAGACTTAGATTTTGTTGATTTTGTTTTATTTGCATAATTGTCAATTCTTTTTCTTATTAGGTAAGTCTTGGTTTAACGTTTTAATTTTAGCTTAGTCAGTTCTTGGTTTTTGTGATCTCGAGGTTGCGGTTTTTCACTATTGGACTATGCGTAAAGAATTACGCCGATTTTGTGTTACTTTTAATTAATATGGATATGGCTTACATAGCTACCGTGGAATGGTAGCCTGACAGTTTTGTTCAATCAGTGATCCGGCTTTATACGTGTCGGGGGTTTAGTAGGCTACCAAGGGGTTCCAGGAGTTAAAATCCCAATTTTTATCGTTTTTCATAAAATTCTTTATTATATGTGTCCCTCAAAAATTTAGTTCTTCAAAGTTTTAAAATTTATAAAATTTTTCTTTTATTACTAATTTATATAACATCGATTTGTTTTTTTCCTGTTAACTATGTCTAAGTTTAGCGTATTTTTCTTTTAGTTCCAGTCTTGTTCGAGGTCTCATACAGTACGGGTCGCATTCACCAGCACATACGTAAATTAACGAAGAACAACGCTACATAA
>JASANE010017191.1:0-10258 GCA_030248225.1 Trileptium ribeirensis
ACTTAGACGCTAAATATTTCGTGAAATATAGGCGTCAAGTTTGAAGAAACTATATTTACTTCACGATAACACACAATAGACAATAGTCTCTTCGCTTTGACGACTGCAATTACTACCATATACCTTGGAAAATATTGGGCTCCTAACAGCCATCTTTCAACAAAACTGACAAGATACTCAGAGAATATTGGGTTCCTAACAGCCATCTTTCAACAAAACTGACAAGGTACTCAGAGAATATCGGGCTCCTAACAGCCATCTTTCAACAAAGCTGACAAGATAATCAGAGAATATCGGCTCCTAACAGCCATATTTCAACAAAGCTGACCGGATACTCAGAGAATATTGGGCTCCTAACAGCCATTTTTCAACAAAGGTGGCCGGATACTCAGAGAAAATTGGGCTCCTAACAGCCATCTTTCAACAAAGCTGACCAGATACTCAGAGAATAATGGGCTCCTAACAGTCATGTTTCAACAAAGTCTGAATAAGCAATTTGAATATGGCAGTTTTGATAATTTTTTTGGAGTAGAGGTGTTTGACAGGTTTCTCCAAATTGTCCTGAAATTGTTCATTTTTGTGGCTTGTCATTCGCAGTGGTCCGTTATATTATTGTCGTCCTATCATTTATTTAGCAAAAGGCTTCCGTTTGGCAAAATTATCCTTTTTTTGGTTAATATTTCAGATAAACGCCGACGTTGCTGGCGATATCGTTTGTGAGCCACATTATTTGATCAAACCCAAATCGCCGCATACGGCACCAATACGTGCGAGGAAGGTTCTTCTTTGTCCCGGTGCATTTATTGGCCATGGCCGTTTGGTTTCTATTGGAGTCAGCTTTGATGTCACAAATAGAGGTACGAAAGCTAAAAATATTTTAATGATAATGGGTATACAAATTACAAGTTGGAGCAGTAGGCGGCATTCCTGTCAGCTTAACCCCATAGACAAGATGTTTGACGCCCGTAAGAATGAATTTCAGGATCGCATTGATTTTTCTTGGGAAGCAACCCGATCTTAACCCATTACGCTTATTTCAGACAATGACCTAGCTATGTAGTGATGGATTTGTTTAGGAACTAGGTGCAGTCTGAAAATAGATCTGAATTGTAAACAATGCTATTTTTAGCCCACAAAATAATGTTTTTCGCAATTTTTGCATGACCTAGCTGTGTCGTGATGGATTTGTTTAGGAATTAGGTGCACTCGGAAATTATAAATGGTGAAGCAAACAGTTTAATAAAATCCATTGAACCACATCGTATCAAGTGTTCTTGAAGAAGAGTGTGACACTTATACAATGTCATATAGATTATGGAATGACGGAGTTGAATTTTGAGTCCCACCTCTGGCCTTAAATTTCCCACTGTTCCTCATCCCCTTTACTTTTGTCCAGTAGCCCTTATTTTGTTCCACATTTGCACAGTAAAACTCAAAAGTTAAGTTTCGGTTTTACAAATATACGAACGTTGGACTAAAGAAATGAAGGCGCTGGACTAAATTAGAAAATTTTGAAAATTTTTCTAAAACAAAGAGAAATGACGCATAGATGAACGCGTCATGCGTCTTACACAAGACAATGTAATGTAACGTGTGTCTTACACTTCTTTTCGTGCCGTCCCCATGGGCATTTGATAAACCGCTATAATGCCTAGTGGTCGTATTTTTCAAGTAGACATGTCATACGAGTTAACTCGAAACAAACAATGCATTATACAACAATAGAATGCACAAACATGCAACAGTCACAAGTACGACATCTTGTATGTAACAAAATTGTCGAGTAGATGGGCGCATTACTCTATGAACGAGCAATAATATGTAATGAGTTTCAGCGGTATTCGATACGTAACATTTCACCTTGCGCTAAAACATGAGTCCTGGTTATGGATGTGTGACTGTATACGAACAACCTAAACTTTGAATACCAAGGCATATTAAAAATGAATGATTGAATGCATTTGTAAATGTAGCTATATCAACTTTTTTAGTCAGCACAGCTGCAAGATTCGAAGTTAGTTCTGAGCTGGCGAAATCTTGCGCCGAGTGTCCAAAATTTTCTGTTTTTGCGGAATCATCGCGTAGCTATCTGAACGACAACAACCCTGGCCATTGCCAATGGTAGTTCCTTCCACCTGTTCTCATGATGATAATAAATTCTTAATTTGTAAATGTAGTTATATCAACTTTTCTAGCCAGCACAGCTGCAAGATTCGAAGTTAGTCCTGAGTTGGCGAAATCTTGGACTGACGGCCCAATGCCTTCGGTTGTTGTGGAGTCATCGCGTAGCTATCTAGACGACAACAACCCCGGCCATTGCCAATGGTATTTCCTTCCACCGGTTCTTTATGACGATGGTAACTTTCTAAATATAAATTTTAGCTTTAACTAGGCTATCATATTTGTAAATATATACATGTTGATGGAGTTGTGGGAGGGGAGGTTACGCCCCCTCTAGGGTCGGACCCCGCCCTTCTCGCCATATTTTCCTCCATCCTAGAAGGCTTATACCCCCATGCCCCAACATGGGCCGAAGGTGTACGAAAATTTTATGAAAAAATAAGCCAAAATAGTGTGAATATAGACAAAATGTGGTAAAACTGGGAATACGATAAATTTATTGTATTGCAAAAATTAGGGAAATTTTAGCAAAATTAGGAAAAATTTAAGTTCTTAAAATTCGGATATAACTCTTCCCGGCTATCCCTCGCTCCGCCCACCAAAGCCCTCGACTCCACCCTCCGCCGACTATCTACGCGCTTGCTCGTACCTAAAACCGGCGGACCTTCGGCACCAATATGTGTTAATACTGTTCATTGACCTTTATACATTTAACGTTTTGTATATATGTATATAATAATATATGTATATAATTTGTATATAGCATATGTATATGTACATAATATGCAAATATTTTGCAGAAATATTAATGTAAATATCTTTGCCTAAATACTTAAAATTTACACATTCATCCTTTTTTTGTACACGCGTTATTTACCCATTTACAACAACTCACAACAGACGTGAGTCTCCTAAAACCGACGTAGAATCAGCATCAAGAAGACCGAGTATCAGAAACAAGCAACGGTTGCGCATTCGCTCATAATGTGCCTAGTGTCAGTCTAAACTGACCCTCGCATTAAATTAGCTAGAGCGGGCCAGTTTAAATACTTTGACTCAACCATGTCAGTCGACAGCAGTCTTTCAACGTGAAGCTAAGTCTAGAATCGATGCGGACTCGTTAAAGTAGCCCTCAAACAAACTGTATGGCCCAACTTTATTTATGAAAGATTAAAAAAAATTTAAATTAATTAAATAAAATATAAAAATATATTTGTAATTCAAATTTTTTCTTTTTCCATTTCTTGTTCGCACTCAGTGAAACTATCCATTGCGTTTAGAATATAGAATAGCCTAATTTTTTGTGCTTTGCATACCTTACACACGCCATATATATTCTTAAGCTATTTTCCTCTAAATATTTGCTTAAACAGCTTAAGATTTTTACACATTTTAGGGCGGTACTACATAAAGCTGGGATTCTCTGAAATTTCACATCATCGCCCATCGCTCACTACACCGGGTGCCATTAGCAACTGGTATCGAGCTGATGATATTGAAGTTGGAAGATCGCTGCTCGGAATTGCTCAACGCTTTCTTGTTGGTAAAAAATTTAAATTTAGCCTCAAAATTATAGTTTATATTAAATGCCTAAAACATAATGTTGAGCCTTGTAAGGAATAGCTTCACTGAAGACAGCGTGAGGGTACCCATTGCTTGAACGGCAGCCATGGATGTCCCCTGAGAATTAAGATTAGTCGACGCTTGAACATAACGCACTGACGTATCGGCCAGTGTAACTTTTAGGATTGAAGTGAATGAAGTGAAATGCATGCTCTGACGTTCTCGAAATACTAAGGTTAAGCCTTAGCCTAAGCTGAAGTTACTATATTACCCATAAACTAAGCCTAAGCATACGTCAGAGAGGCTGCCCCTGAACTTCAACAGCAGCCTTGGATGTCCCCTGGAATTAAGATTAGTCAACGCTTGAACGTAACGCACTGACGTATCGGCCAATGTAACTTTTAGGATTGAAGTGAATGAATTGAAATGCATGCTATGCCGTTCTCGATATACAAAGGCTAAGCCTTAGCCTAAGCTATGCTTTTTATATTACACAAGTGTTAGGCCTAAGTATACGTCTGAGAAGTAACAGTGGGATAGCTGGTGTGATCAGGCTGTAATGGCTGAAAACAAGTGTGATCCGAACTTCGACACACAGTATAATTCAATTATTATTGTAATCATATCTTAAGAGTCGATGCATCCATTTAGCTAAAATCTCTCCTGCAATGTCAAAGTGGTTGTTTTGCAAAAATATCTAATCAATCTATATTTTTTAGGTTTGTCAGGCTCAAACCCGCATTTTGTTGTCGATACATGCGTCACCACGGACACTCCAACATCCCATCCATATATCGATCAAATATCATCCCACGCCGAAGGAATGTTTGTCTGCTTTGGAGGTTAGTTTGTCTATCGTTCGTTACTTTATTAAAGCCATGTTTGTAGCCACGGCGCATGAATTGTTGCATCTCTGGTCATTTGGACTGGGCTTCCTAGTTTCGCTCGACAAGACGTCTCGATTTGGTAATAGGCAAGTGCACGAAAAGCCAAACTTTGGGCGAATTAATCAGTGCATTTTGGAACGTGGATGGTACAATATTATCTTATCGCGGATCAGGATGCCGGGTATGAATTTATTATATATTTCTTGGGAAAATATCTTAACGTATAAGTTCAGTATAGAAGAAATTTGAACATTTTTTAAATTTCAACCTAGGAAGTTTAGTTTGCACCTGATCAGCAATTAACTCCAGGCTATGTTAGCTAAAGGTGCAGATAGAGGAAAATTCAGTTTAGCTGCTTTTAGTGAGATATATAATTTGCTGAATCATGGGTCAAAGTTTTTAAAGGTATGTCTCCTTCATTCCGCCATGCACGGTTCACAAACTGGGGTGTTGAAAATCCACCGGGAGATGACTCTCTAAGCATGTTTCGCTTTTTTTCTACCACCCCGGTGGTCCGTTGGGGGCCTTTTTTGCGGGTGGGAAGGGGGGTTTTAAATTTCCCCGAAAGATTTCCGGGGCTTTCACTCTGTCATATATAGCGCATATGTGTAACAGGCCCGTTCCGGCCCCGTTACGCGTCTCTTCAGTAATTTCGGTGTCAAAATTATTCGAGAACATCAAGGAAAGCCTTCGGGAGAGTGGGAAGACGCTGGCACCGTGAACAAATTCGTTATCATTTTTATGCCGTATTTTATAATATGATTCGTTTACCATTTCATGCCGTAATTCGTTATCATTTTTATGCCGTATTTTATAATATGATTCGTTTACCATTTCATGCCGTAATTCGTTATCATTTTTATGCCGTATTTTATAATATGATTCGTTTACCATTTCATGCCGTAATTCGTTATCCTTTTTATGCCGTATTTATAATATGATTCGTTTACCATTTAATGCCGTAATTTTTTCTTTTTCCTTTTTTTTTTCGTTTACCATTTCATGCCGTAATTCGTTATCATTTTATGCCGTGTTTCTTTTTAATATGCTTCGTTTACCATTTCATGACCATGATTCGTTATCATTTTATGTCGTATTTTATAACATGATTCGTTTATCATTTTACGCTATGCTTCTATTATCATTTTATGCCGTAATTTATAACGTGATTCATGTATCCTCCTTATTACGTGTCCGATCCCAGGGACGAGTGTTGTGCGGAGCAATTGGAACCAAGTGATGAGAAGTAGGCTGTTTTAACCGCTTTAGAAGGCAGAGCAGTAAGCCCCGAACCGACAGGAAATGGGGATCAGGCAAAACCTCAACCAGTCGCCTCTATACGTTAAAGTTTTGACGGTTACGACCGTCCGGGAATAGGAGGCCCCTGGCTGCACATTCGAGAAAGCACATTTATTAAGACCGAAATCAAAAATATTAAATTTACTTGGTTTTAGCAATATACTAGGTAGTGGCTACAGAAAACAACAAGTAAAACTAAGCGGAATCACACTTTTGGTAGTCTTCGCGAGCATGCGGACCGACGGATGCCGGGTTGATTCGAAGGCCCGCCACCGTTTACGGTGCCGTGATCCTGAACATAATCACCATAGACGGGTAGAACACGTTGGCAAAAGGGTGAGGGGACTTCTAAAACCGCTCCGGACAACGCCAGAACTTCATTTGTAATACGTAGAGACAATCGCTACTTACGCTAGGTAGGATTGTCACGGTGGAACCCGGATAATCTCCTTCCATGTAGTTAGGACATATCATATATATGTATAATATGTACTTGTATCTACTTATGTGTGTGTGTCCTGTGGACGATTTTTAGGCAAAACCGCCTTGCTTCCGTAGCCTATTGCGGTATGCAACCGATACAAAGCCATCACTCTCCGACATCCCCGTCGCCGTACCCCGCGTCAGAACCAGCGCATGCGACCCCTCGTTTTGTTCACCGCGACTAGTTGAATCCAACCATATGCTTTGAACCTCCGCCCGAATCCCCGCTGACCCGCGGCAGCCACGCGAAGTTGCTTAGAAAGTTGCTGCCAACTGCTGATGGGCGCCGACAAATCGAGATTTTTCCCTCCACTCTAAAATGAGCGAATCGCCCCTCGTTAGATTCGTCTCGATGAGACATTTCCAAAAATACCCGGCGGGTCTCGCTCCGCCGCCCCGTTAACCCGTACGACCAACAAATGCGCCCCCATTGTAGCCACGACTCTCTCTAACCGCACCAATTTTAGTACCGTTTTTACTCCTACCGCCCCAGTGGCGATATCACCCCTCGTTCGAACCGCCGTTGGACGCTGAGTCCAACGATACCCGACGGGCGTCGCTCCGCTCATCCGTTAACGCAGGAGAGCCCGCAACAGCTCCCAATACTAATACATAGAGAAACCCAAAAGTGGGTTCCGACCCGCCTTTACGTCTACCCTCTTTGTGTTTGGTATCAATCGACCCGTTTTCCGTCCTGGGACCGAATTTGGCCCCAGCCCCTCGAAAATCTTCCCAGATTACCCTTGTCCCGCTACCCTTCCCACACCCGCCTCGTGTCCTCGCTGTTCTTTCGCTTTTGTCCTCGTTCTCTCTCTAACCGACGTTTCTGGTCGGTTTTCTTCTTTGTTGCTGTGTTGTTGTTGTTTTTGGTGTGCTATGCGTATGTATTTATCTTGAGCGACCTTTCTGTCGCTCAGGACGCCGTTGTGTCTACTGTGTGTAGTATGTGTATGTGTCTGTGTGTTATCTATGTGTATATATATAAATAAATATATATATATATATATATATATCTATATATGAGGACACGACATAAACGAGGACGGACAAGGACAAAACATACAAAAAGCGCTAAAATTTCAGAGTTTTACGGACGGACGAAACGTGAACGGATAGGACGAACGGGGGGCGATTTAGGGCCCTCCCGCGGACTCTAGGGGCCTTGGAGCAGGGCGCCTGACCAAACAGGAGTGCTTTAAGGGTTGCCCCGTCTCGGGCCTCGAGACGGATGTCTTCTCGTCGTCGGCTTCCCCGGCAAGCCGTCGGAACGAGAGGATTCGCTGAAAATTTTAAATTAAGCTTGAGTTTTTCGACGTTTTGCTGTGTCCTCGCGACTCGGGTCACCTTCCATGACGAGATTGAGCTAAATCGACGAGCGGCATATCTCGATCACAAAGGGGAAGTCGTTGTTTGCCGACCCAATTAAGACAGGAAATTTAAACAGTCCGAAATAAGGGACAGATTGCAACTTTTAAGGACATTACAGGGAATTGGGTGACGATTCAACCATCTTGGGACCGGATGTTATCTTAAAGACGTGGGCGTTGGATTGGATTTCAAAGAACATCCGGCGCTAATTACAGGTTACTCAAGCTTAAAAGCTCAAGTTTCATGAGAAAATCGGGGTTAAAATCACAGATGGTCAACTTCCGAGTACTCGGAAGATTCAAACTTAAAGTCGGCAAATTTAATTGAAGCCGACTCTCTTTAAGGACATCGACGGTTTACGGTAGCCGTCAAGATTCAATTTTCCGGAAGTGTCCCCAATTGGACACTGAACTAAAACTCAAGAAAAATGGGCGTTGCCCGACCGACGACGATTGGACGGCGACAAAATCGCTATCTTTAACTACAGGCGAAAATTTCGAGGTTACGACCAACGCGTCGAATCTTGGAATCAGTTGGACTTCGACAGCGCGGAGTTCGGTCGACTTTACTGACCGGCTCCGACGCGGTATTTCGGTGTTTTATAGTTTTCGTACGCTTCTGCTTTGTTTCGCTTTTTCGTTTTACCTCGTGGCGACTCGATGGACAAAGGATTTCCGCGTAGGTATATACCTCGCGAAGGGGGTTCAGCTGGTGCTGCCCCGAGGACCGACGTTCGTAAGTAACCGAAGGAGTAGCGGTAGCAGGGGTTTATTTTCCCTGCCAGTTGAAGCACAACAGGCCGTTCGTTTAAGCACCCCGATCGTAGCGACGTCTTTGCCTGCAGGAAGAAACTTTCATGTTTGGGCTTCCACCCTACTGAAATGCTACACCTGACCTTGCCTGGAATTAACCTTACCAAGCCGAGTTCCTACGTAGGAGACGTTAGGCGACTAGGACACACTCGTACAGAGCGTAGTGAGGACTGATAACCGATCGAAGTCTTTCTGATTCCCCGTGGTCTTAGGTAAGGCACAACAAATTGGACGCCTCTCGTCCAGGTTTTACATGATTTGCCTCTTTTGAGTTAGGATCGACAAATTTTCCTGAGCAGACCACGGTAAAATTTCTGGAACATGCATGCCACGGAGATTAAGGAATTGTTCAATGGTTTGCTATTATAGTTTCTAAACTTGCAGCTTAGTTGAACGTTCAATGCTCATGCCGTGTTTGAGCTTGGACAGAAATGCAGATTAGGGACGGTGGACTAGCCTCCGTCGGGTTTTAGGAAACCCTTAAATTTCATTTTGCTCCTGAGTTAAGAAAATTTGGGGACATAAAAGACTAAACAACTTCTAGGCACGCTAATTTGAGCTTAAGGTGTTTGCTTTTCACGTTAAAGGTTGCTCAAGAATCGTCTCGGTTGGATTGTTTGATACCAACCCTAAGGCACTTACATAAATTTAGCTGCTATCTTACCTAGGTATAAGTCTCATTGTGACGACTGACCGGAGTACCTTCAAGTGTCCTCTTGTCTCGCGTGATCAAAATAAGCTGGAGGATCACACCCCCAGCTGAGCAAAATTTAGCCGAACTCGAACGCACGGTGACGATGGGGCATCGTTTGGTGGTAACACGTCAGTTTTGGGACCCCAATAAGAATGCGATCAAAACAACTAAGTTTACCAATGTTCGCCATTGCAATTCGCGATGGTCTTCCCTAGAGACCATTGCTAAAAGAAAACAGAATTATATCTTTACCCCTGAACCTTTACTAGAATTCGCCTTTGCAGGAGGAACACATCGTGTCCTCGCCTTCAAACAAAATTTTAGGACTTTCTAAAAATAAAGAAAACTTACCTCTTCGCCCGGGCCATTTCGGCCCCAGACCGGGCGAGAGCAAAACCCCTTTTTCTTTTTGGAGCGAGTTGATCGCTGAGTTTAGCCAGGTTTCACTATTTATCACGAGTGCCCGTTAGGCTATGTACTATGTATGCCAGGTCTCTCCTCTCTTTAGTTTCAGTATCATATAGTTGCATGTTCCCGTACTGTGAGTTGATCCTGCACGGAGAATTTAAGTCCGCTGCAGAATCTTGCGCTCTAACCACTCAGCCATAGGAACACACCAACGTTTACTATTACGTTGGTGATAACTCAACTGCACTACAGTGCAGTTTAAACACTGCAACATTGCAGTGTAATAAGAAGAAAAGATAGGCGTTAGGGAGAGTCAAAGGACAAGCAACCGAAGAACGAACCAAAGGACGCAAGCGCGTCCCGGGCCGATCGCCTAGGGCCCGAGTAGTGCAAACGACCACATTAGTAGGAAGCAAGGCTAATTTAGCCTTTGGATAGGTGTGGTCCGTCAGAAAAGGACTCGCCGCCTCGCCCAAAACCCAACATCAAAATCGAAGTGAAACTAACTGGCTATCAAACTCAAAGGAAAATCAACCGGCTAGATGATTGCCCCGCAAGTTGATTAAAAGGACGCCTCTCGCCGCGTTGCAATCCTGACCGTGTCCCGTCGGCTTGAATTAAAG
>JASANE010017192.1:0-90455 GCA_030248225.1 Trileptium ribeirensis
GCTGGAATGGATGGGTTTTGGAGAAGGTAGCCGGATGAAAGCCAGTGGAATTTGTTTTGAAGCTTTAGGTGAGCACATTATTTTTACTATTTTTACTTTTTAGAAAAATCTTGGATCTTCCGAGTTTAGATCTCTACTTTGTGTGAGTTGTTGCTTGACCTTTAGAACCTTTAGAACTTCACAATACACTTTTAAATCCCGCATAGTTATAGTTTTTTCAATGTTATTAAATAATCATTGCAATGTAGAAATAACACAGACCATGTGTCGATACATCCTTTTTCATTAATCGTTTGCAAAGCTTGTTTTAGCTTCGTATCGGACATTTGTTGCATTTCAAGTTCCAAACTATGGTACTGACTAAACCATTGATATGCACGATTCGGCGTTTCGTCGATTGGTGATTCTCGACTTCCACCTGCAAAATTATATCTTGAAATTCTGGTTTAGGTGTTATTTTAAATTATTCGATTGCAGCGGAGGCGACATAATAAGTCACTAATTGTAACATTGTCCGAATACCAACTCAGTGTACAGTAGAAATCACTGTCCTTTAAGTTCGGCAAGAGCATATCATTTGATCACAGCGTAACTGTTTGGTTCATAGTATCAAATGAACAATAATTAGCAGCATCGATATCATAAAAATAAATGCCATTCAGCAATATACCACATGTCCTTAAGCCGTGGACTCCATTTCGGTAATTGCTCACTAGCCCACAAAGGTATTGCTGACGGCAAACAAAGAAAGTGGTAGCGCTCAGCCGTCTTACTCGATTCGTGGTGAATAGCAGCATACAAAATAACAACCATTGAATTACAGAGCTTTACAATTGTACTGAAGAGTGTCATTGATTGTGCACAAAACACTAATAGTTTTATCGGCTTGCTTCACTTGCATATTCATCACATTTGTACAAATGTAAAGAACGTCATTAAAACAATGTGTGCTAATAATTTCCGATATTATAGTTTTAGGATTGTGTGAAACAGATCCGCCAGTGGAGGATTTCATTAAATAGAAATCAGAATCATATCACATAATTTATGATTATTTAATAGAAAATTCAATTATCATAAGTAGCATAATTTTAAATTACATTAGCCGTTTGTTGTTATACGTTACACTAACATTTTTATAGGTATGATTTCTAACAGGTAAAAATTATGACCCATAAAGCTCCCCTTGGTGACGAAAAAATGTGGCATATTTTTGTTAGAAGATTGTCCTAACAACTGGATATTTCCGGTATCAAATTTACCAACTATGCCGAATGGTACATAAATTGAGACTGAAGGGAGAACGGTGGGACCTTTTTCGACAAGACTAACATACTTTAAATTCATTTTGGACATTATGTGGCCTGGAAGGAATTTTCATTGTGAAACTAAAATACACGGTTGGATCTATATATTTACTTAAGGATGGAACTCTAAGAACTGCAAACCGCTGTGCCAAATATATGAAAAACAAAACTCATGCGCTCTGTACAAGTTTCGACTGTTGAACCCGCTTAAGAGCAAATTCTGCACTTTAATGCGTATATATACGTGATTTTCAATTATACGATCAATCGTTATGTATGCATGATACGTTCATGTCTGATTGTTGTAGCAGCAAAACTTACCAGCATATCAGTTTCTGCAATATCGTATAAACTACATCTACGAAACCACTTACCAGCGCTGAGTAAAGTATTGTTTGACAAGTTATCGCGGCTAAGTTTTAGCTCAGAATCAGTGTGTTGCCGAGCCGGTATCGCGCAGTGGTCAGCTGTAGTTCCCCTGAACGCATAGCTAGTCATGGTACTGTTTAATATTTTAAAACATTGCTGCAAAACATACTTTTAAGTTAACCAATAGTATGTACTTAAATTGTAGGTAACAGAAAAGGTTCATATATATAACTATGATAAAGAGCGGATTGGCAGTCGGTGGGTCACGAATGATACTTTTGGAACTTTGGGGTATGAGTTTCATATTTTAACTTTTTGGGTGTGGTATTATTCTTAGTGGATCCTTAGTGAACGCGCTAATGATTTGAAACGCTGAACTATGAAGTAACACGAACTCAAGCCGATGGACAAAAGCACAGATTTAATTTAGGCAAAGTAAACAATACATAACAAACATATATTTCTGGGTCATAACCCCACCTGAGAATTGTAAATCAGCTACTGGCTAGCATAGAAGACGACTTGAAAAATCATTTTAATATCGGATATATTTTTCCCGTGCTCAGTACATAGAATTCGATCTGGTCTGTAGTTGTCAAAACGATAGAACACAATTAACTTTAAACCGGGATTCAAGCTATTAATCTTTCCGGCGACGCAGCATGTTTTTAATGTTTCAGTTTTAATGTTACAAACAGTGTGAACAGTTACAAATTTTATGTTAAACGATACAGTTCCAGTCTTATTATTGGTACAAATATATAAGAGAATTCATTTGAAAACGATTATAACAATCAACTCGTCTGAAAGATTTTCGTGTATATATTGATTATATAATATTCAACAACGATTTAAATTTTTAAAAAATAAGCATGCCACAGGAGTTATATGACGGTAGGGTCACCAGGGGGCCTCATGTTTGTGTATTACCTTTTTAGAATGCAGGAAGGTGCAAAGCAATGGTCTGATATCAACTGCAGTTAACCAAAGTTTACATCATCTAGGAAGCTGCTACTGTAAAATATGAATTCTGGTGAGCTTGTCACGTTTATATCTGTATGTCGTGCTTTATATTATTCGGGACACAATCAACCTTAATATTACACCATTGGTTAGGTATATCTTCGTCGCAATGGCTGCGAAACTAATGCTTCTAAACATTTTCTGCGACGTGTGCTGT
This sequence comes from Trileptium ribeirensis, assembly GCA_030248225.1. NCBI lineage: Eukaryota > Metazoa > Nematoda > Enoplea > Enoplida > Thoracostomopsidae > Trileptium > Trileptium ribeirensis. The sequence continues at coordinate 2,857 of JASANE010017192.1, forward strand.
CGCAATCGCTCCTTGTGCTCTCGATTTTTATCCCGTCAGGAAAAAAATCACTTTTATATTATGACATGAAAATTATCATAATTGCTTACGACGTTTGTACGCAAACAAATATATATGAAGTTTTGGAGAATAATTTATTTTTGCAAGGATTTGTATAATTGATAGTGTAATATTGCAAACTTGCTATCAGAAATGGTGAGGAGGTTGTGTTCAGTGCCTGAGACATTCTATCCTTGACTGGCAATATATTTGTAATGATGTTACAATTTAAAGCTCAGTATATGTTGCAATCCCGTTGGAAACATAAATTTCAAATAGAAATAGAAATTATATATGCATTTAAATATCATTGTTCTTACTTAAAACACGAAAAGAGTATAGCATAAATAGAAATATTTCATTTCACTTCTGAACATCGTAAACATAATATTCTACATTTGGGTGAAATTGATTACTCGATTATATTATACACAGTGATATAACCTTAATTACGCCGAAACTATTCGAGACTTTAGCCATGTGCGGACTCTTGGGTCGGTTTGGTAAAACAAACGTTTTTGAGCAAGTTGAAATTTGTAATACCAGTATGTTGCATGTATGCATTGTCTGATAAATGGTGAAAATGATGGCACAGTCTGACGGTCGCGACAGAACAGAAGTTGAAGTGGAATGATTATTCGATAAATGAACAAATGAAACAATCAAAATCTGTGTTGGCTGTCGTATCAATAGTTTAAAGTTGAAACCCTACGACGTTTATAAGCTATAGATGTGCTGTATACCTGTACGTCTTTGAATATTATTGTCAAACAGAATCAGTTTGTGTTCAATGAGCTGAGGATGTAATTTGGCCCCTTTGTCTTCCGAGATTATGTGCAAAAAACTTGCAGTCAGTGCCGCTCGCCCCATAGTGTAGCCACTGGTACTATTGAACCGCGAACCTGACCCTTTCGCTATTTTTCCAATGGTTTGCAAGTTGCTCAAAATAGTAATAAAAATTACTAAGAATCTGAATATATATTGTGTCTTTAATTGTTTTAGTTTTGAATAGTATACATATATTATGCCTTGATTTCAGGAGTACATTGTTGTACTTCGAATAGGGGTGGTATCCTATATTTTTATAGAGATAGCGAGTTAACGCGTCAATAATTGATGTTTTTTCGTACATTCGGGGCACGAGATGATAATCTAATTTCCTACAGATTTGCCTCCATGCCACAACTTTGATTTTAATTTAACAAATGTGGTTTGTTCTAAAAATTTTTGTACCTAATTTGGTACGACATTTGCATAATTTCTTAGGGTTTGGTCTTGTGCCGTAAAACAGGTATCCAGTAAAGCAATTGGACCATTCAAACACATGCCGGACAACTGTTACATCCGGATTATTTACAGACTTCACAGTAGCTAAAATTACGTAGACACTTTTGGAGGAATATCTTGCAAACGGCGCGATTTAACCGTACCTTTAAACAATTATTTTGAAATTCCATTGATAATGGTATATGGATAATGGTATTTCCGTTGATTGTAGGAAGACAAAATTAATTATATATTATTAAAATTATTATTTAATTTAGTGTCATATTCTGAATGCAGCAAAAACGAGAAATGTTAAGCTGTAATCACCTATAAGTATCCATGGATGGCAGGCAAAATGGACCATCTAGGTCTACTTGCCTCACACAAATATCTATCTATCTATCCATGGATGGCAGTTAAAACGATTTCATCTATTTCACAATTTAGAAAAAAAATACGGCCATTAAAAGGAATTATTGATGTTCCTTGCACTTCCTCTAGACATAAAAATACAACAAATCTAATCGTAAACTGCGTTAAAAACACTGATTAAGAAAAGCTGTGAGTTTGATGCAGACGCATATTTAATCGTCGCCGCATAAAGCATCTCCTGCAGAGGTTTTCTGTTTTACATGCTTGTACATATGAAGCCAACGAACAGAAACATAATATCATGGCTACACCATTAAAAATACAACACGAACGTAAGTGCCGTTTATATTTATGTGTTATTGCTTCTGTTTATTTAAACACCATTCATCAAGCAACGGGCAAACAGGCCGTACCGCTGTGCATTTGGTGCGCGAACCAAGCTTTATAGGTCAGTATAAACCTAATATATAACGTTAATGCTGACTATAGTAATATATCGCAGACGTTGCGGGGCGAGGAAACCTATACTTGCTGAACCTGATATAGCTGAGCTAATTATAATGCGACAGCCAAATGTTTTCAAATTTGATGACGATTGAATAATAGTAATTTTAATGCAGATATTTACACAAAATTTGTAAAGTAGATTTCAGTGTTATAATGTTTCAATGGTTTCTTTTAGATGACATATACATGTTCTGACGTTGAAAACCAAACACATTATGATGTCCCCCCTGTTTGTAATTTTTGTCCGCCTGTTTTGACAATCGTACCGTATGGGCTGTCAGGATCACACCCATACGATAAATCAATTCTTGAGTGTATATGACACACCCTAGCTAGTACGTTTTTAATTATGGCGTCGCATACACCCTTAGCTACCATATTTTCTCGAATTAACAGTAACAGACTCTGTGCAGTTAATGTGGTGTATTGTTGAGTTGTGTTATCGTTCTTGAAATATCGATAAACAATATGCATGTTGACAGGATTGCATGTTGCACACCCTCAGTAAAACTGGAAAAAGGCGTGGCGTCTTTTACAATGCCGGGAAATGCCAGCAACCCTAGCTAACTACCCTTGAAAAATTTTATTAATAACATGGGGTGTCTCTGACGCCCTTGTTTTCGCGAGAATGCCTGACACTGTGCGGGGAACTTAAGTTTCAAACGTTGGCCATTATAACGTGAACGCCGCACAGGAATTTTCATGCTTACAAGAGTTCAGTCTGTTGCACTCAATACATGTACAGACTGCTTAAAATTGGCTTCAAACAAAAGTTAATTGAGCTATATATGCATTTTAAATTTACTTAATGCTGAACTGAATGCACAGCCGTACTCCCTGCTCAAGAGTGAATGTTTCTAGCCATTTTACGCCATGAAACATGGACTAAACGTTAGGATATATAATGTTTATTGTTGTACAAGACATGTTACGAAAGCTACGTTGTTCCAAAAACTATGTTATAAAAACGCCTGGCTTTTACATCCTACAATCGCCTAGGGCTTATCCAACGGAGAAAATTTGGGCACAGTGCCTCTAGTTTTGGTTGGTGCGTTCACAGGTTAAAAGAGCAAAATTTTTGCACTTTTCTGTCGTCAAATTGATCTGTTGAGTCGAAACTCACAATGCTCGGGTGCGTACTCAGCTGTCATTTAAAATTTTCAGGCGACGTCCTTGAATAGTGGTAGCTATAATATATATTATTATTTGCAAGTTTCCCCTGCTTAAAATAGTGACCTCGGCATGTGCCTATGCTTTCTGTGTCGCAAGCGGCGCCCGCGTGCACTAGCTAAAATCGTGATCTGTTCGGAGATTGAAATTGTGAACTGTCTTACCTAAACAACAGCCTACATGTGCAGGTCTAAAGTAGGCTCATGCGGTGTTGTGTACTGACCGACAGCCGACAGAAAATAAATTGTTTCCTCACGAGCACGTTATATCTTCTGTATTTTATAGTTTTATCAAACAGTGAAATCCGTTTTTTCGGGTTTCTATTTTAATTCGATTGATTGGTTGATACTTGAACTATTCTTATTTATGAAAATACTTCCTCAATTGTCTTTTATGAAACAAATTGATTTTCGAATCTGGACACGACCACGAAAACCGATAGTATAGCTATAATTTCTCACGTTTCTTTTGAAAATAGAGCAAATAATATAGGAAACGCAAAAATAATTCAAAAATTCATGAATTGAACACTCAGCGCAAATATTTAGCTGTTCCAAAATTACTAAACCGATCAGTTTTTTAGTTAAGGTAGTTTAGGCTTGCAATTTTGAATGAAGTATTGATGCTTTCGAGACTTTTTAATCGCTAATAAGTATTAACTTACAACATTCATATAATTCAGGCAAATTGAATGAAGCAATCGGCCTTTGTCTCAACTTTAGATTGACACAAATAAAATGCTTTTTTGTTTATTACTCTATAACTTGGAATCGACATTGTTGTGCTAGCCCACTGTCTTTTCTCACTGACATTTGTCAACTTCATTGAATGACTAGCTTCTGATTAAATGAACTGCACAGTCACTTCCGTTACCTGTGTGGCAAATCCATTCTAAATTCCGACGGTGGCTGACAGTGTAGAATACAAATTTAGTTAATTATCAGTGTACGGTTTGGTAAGCACTTAAGCGGCACTTCATTTTAATGTAACCAATAATACCATGCAACGGCAACGGAACCCCACAATTATTGGTTCTTCTAATTTAAAAGTAATCTCAAAACGGTCTTACGACCGCGACAATTGGTAAGTTCGCAGGCGATTATGTAAGTATGGAATGTTAGTGTCAATATACTTTTGGCCGTACATGCCCATAGCTGGGGACGAGTTACTCCCCATCAAGTCTTATTTACCCTGTTCTACTGTAAGGAGCCGTGCCTCCCTCCCCCCAGAAAAAATTGATTAGATTGGCAAAAATTGGGTTTCGGCTTGTGGAAAATAGGAGCTAAGTAACAATAATTGGGAAATATTTTAGCAAAACTGGGAAAGTTATGGGTTCCAAAAAATTTGGATACCTATGAATTATCACTTCACGCGGCCCTCACTCTAGCGGCCGGAACCATTTACCTTCGCCATCGCGAGCCGATAAACCTTGGACCCACAAGGTTATAATACCTTTAAACATGGATGCGTGCACATGTTCTGACATTATGGAATGCCGGAGCAAAAACATAACCCAATTACAGTCCAAGTGTTTTCTAAAGTGGTAATTGGCATAAACTTCCAAATTTTAATGCGGCTAAAGTTGCAGGTCTCGTCTTAACTGTGGTTAAACGAATCTAAGATATTTGCAGTAATTAACACCCTAATGGTACGCGGATAAGAGATGCCAGGTTTATCCATGGCTCCATTAGAAATGGTATTAAGTTACGTAAACTGCGCAGACAAATAGAAAACACACAGTCTGGCGAACTAATGGTATTCTGATCGGCCCCGGCAAATCTTAGAGGCCGTACGTATATTGTTAGAAAAAAGAACAGCTTAGTGAGTTGATACGGCTGAGGCCGTGTCCCGACTTAGACTTAGGCTAAGTGTATGTCTCATATAATGACCTAATCTTTGACTAAAGATAAGAGCTTATGCTTAACATATCGAGAACGGCATAACATGCATTACAAATAGTTCCCTCGAGGTTACATTTGTTGATATTTGTACTCTATATGGATTACCGCATTACTACTTCACAGTTTGAGTGTAGATTTACTTCTTTGCATTATCACATGGACCGAATAAGACTTAAAATGCCAATTCCCACTAGCTTGTAGGCTCTGTTTTCCTACTTATCGCAACATAGACCAGATAAGTAGCCGAGGTTGACTTATTACTATTTCTTTCAAAAATGCACATTGGGTTGAACAATATATAGGTAGTTGCAAGAAACTCAAAACAGTGTGGTGTAAATTACGTTACTTAGCATGTCCCGCAAAAAATAAATTGAATTGCCATCGTCTCTGAATTCCACACTATGTATTGACAACAAGTTCCTTGTCGAATCGATCAGACGGCCAAGGTAACCTTGACGGGCACAAGTGTAACGCATGCCATGCCGCTCACGGTATACTAAGCGTAAGCCTTAGCCTTAGCCTAAGCTTAGGTCCTTATATGTGACGAATGTTAAGCCTAAGCCTAAGACGGGGCTCTGCCGCACCCTGAACACCTGCACTAAGCTGTTCTTTTTTGTAACAAAACAACGTACCGCCCCTCCCACAAATGTTCAATAATACTAAGTATTTTCATGGTATCTGGCTCAGCTGCCGTATAAATAAACATCTACGTTTTTGTTTAAATGTGCAAGATATTTTATGAATATTAATATAAATGTTTGTAACGAAATATATAATGTTGTTTTCAAATACTGTCTTTCAGAGTCGGGCTTGGAGTATTGTCAAAATTCATTAATTTCGCCACATAAATTTGCACTCTACGAAATTCTCTCTGAATTCCAAATAAGGCGCAGTTAAACGTGTTACTGAAAACAAAGTGTATAGGGAATCAACACAGTGCTTGAAGAATACAAAATAGGTACGCAAATAGTGCATAAATGTTCCATAATTCCAGTTGAGAAATCAATCCTGTTGTTAGACACTACCAACGCAGTTTAAAAACAACAAATCTTACCAATGCTATAATGTACTTACGTCTTGCGATTTAGTGAACGCATGCTTATATATGAATGATTTTATTTGGGCCTCATGTAGTACTGATCTCATGGATAAACAAAAGGCCATGTTACAACACCAGAAAACATATATTAAGCTAACAGTAACTACTATTGATATCCTTAAGTTAAGTAATTTCTCGTCGTCAGGAAAATTTCAAAACTGCAATTCAAGTCAAACTATATTATACATTAAATAATCGAGGTCAAACTCAAAGCAAATTGTTTCAAAAACTAGAAGACAAAGACACTTATAAACATGAAAAACATACTCAAAGCTATAGAGATAAACTTTGTCGTACATGCTTATGGCTACTATACTCAGCGGCTGTTGTTGGTCTATCGCCTGCGTACTATATTTTCGACTGTTTTACAGCAAGACATACTTTGGGCGTGTGCACGCCGTCTGTCTTCGCGTTGTCGGTTACCAAGCGTAGCGACAGCTACTCAATACCTAGTCATGTGCTTTATCTACCTTTAACTTATGTTTTTGCCAAGCCTATAAAAATAATGTAGCTAGAGACAACGCTTTTAATTTGTGGGAACATGCCTCAAGGGGCGTCCTTGGAATCAATCAGACCGTGTGTAATTTTTAACTTTGCCGCAAACAAGCAGGAGTAAATATTGGAAAATCGGAAATTAAACGGACGTCAGTTAGTGCCGTACAGATGTTTAGATTATTTGAATATCCCGTACCTTATTGAATTAATCAGCAAATGCTTATGTTTTTTTATTCGACTCAACTGCTCTTTCCTAGCCAAAACGTCTTTAACGTGTTAAGCTAGACTATTATGCTAAATGCTACAGAGACAGTAATTTTCCACCAATTGCAGACTATAACCTTTCGAAACTTAAAGATTTCGGCATGTATTTAATTGATCTATATTTCGGTTTTATTCTCCGTTATTGGGTGGGCCTAAATCTACGCAATTTGCGAGAATGATCTGTTTTGTATCATATTGACGCACATTTTTACTGGCAAAATTGAGCGACGGCTGCTATTTTGTGTAAAATATGTGGTCATATATACAGTTTTTCCTTTCTATTGCTTTTGTCATGGCTAAGGTAAGGCGTGACACCGTTGAAGTTCTAATAACTTGGCTTCATTGAAAATTGTTAATTTTCATATTAGTTGTATGAAACACATCTTTGTTTCTCGTAATAAACTTTAGCAGAAACTTGTTATGCGGGAATTACTGCAAGATGTGCCCAATAAAACGATTCAAATTACAAGTAGCTTAAGTTAAAGATTAAAACTCATACACGCTCGCGTTACATGGATCCTGGGGGTAGCCGGGTCCTCAAGAGTCATCGTCTAGCGGCTCACGGGGTGGGAGTAACACCCGCCCTACCGCCTTTTGAGCATTTATGCTAAAAAACCAGGGGCTTTGAGTCTTTTTACGACATAAAACATGGCGATTTAAGTGGCTTGTACAAGTAGATACCGCCTTAAATCGACTGGTCCTGAATAAATTTAACGCCAAAAAATTTGCCGTTAGACCGGGCCTATGATAAGTTACAGAATATGATTACTATTTATATAAATCCTGGATAAAATTTGTTATACGAGTCCTATTATATAATTTTATAGCATTATTTAGGCCACATAGGACCTACGTTTGGAATAATTTCGATATCAAAAAAGAGTTATATGCAAAGCTGTCTATAATTTGTTTTTTAATTCTCTTAATCTTACGTTTGGCAACCTATATTGACATCCGTGATAATTTTCCTTTTCAAGTCAGCAAACAAAATCAAATATACTTAAATTTTATATGTAATAGTGACGCCAAACAACGTAACAGTTAAATCAATACACTATATCAGCGAACGTTATTTAGTATGATTTATACATTAAAGGTTCTCATGTTATACTAAGGGTGCGGGTGCTGATCTTCCTTTTTAATAGCAATCGCAGCCAGAGTTTCCGAAGCGCAAGCCGTAAAGCAATTCCATTTCCGACACGGAAACTCTTTTTACCTTTCAAGCAAGCTGGTAGCCATTGTACAGGTGGTACCCTGAAGCGATGTGGCCTTAATCTTTTGCCCACGAAAATTATGCGCACAGGAGGGCTCGAAGATTCGACCTCATTATTGTGAGACCTGCGTTTTATTACCACTGCACCACAAAAGACTGGCGCATACATAATATGAGTGAACCTAAATTAACGATTTAGCTGTGGTCTACTGTAAATGCGCCCAAGCTGATCTGATTTTTGAGCAATCTATTCGAAATTGAAATAACAAGTTGACCCATTCGCAAATCCATTTTGACCCAACCCTGCAGCAAAATTATTGATAATTTGCAGCTGCATAGCGGATGAATTACTGTACAAAATAAGACCTACAACACGCTTAGCAAGAGCACTTATGGAACAATTGCAGTTTTCGCTTATTTTCGTCTTTCAGCCCCAGCTAATAATTCGTCAATGAAGGACATACAGCAATAATTGTACACAACTTCCGGTACCACATAACTCAGATCCAGTAGGTGACTCAGGGAATGTCCATGCCAATTAGGGTTATGTTTATGACAAACTTTTTAAAAATTTTTAAGTTATATAGGATCCCCATTGGTTCCAAAAATTCAACATTTAGCAAAATATTTTTTTTTCGAAATTTTTCGAAATTTTTTTGGTATTGGTACTCGAAAAAATCAGAAAAACAGTTTGTGGTATATACGGCCCTGATCGAAACCGCCTGAGTAGAATGGTACCAAAATTGATGCCGTATATATCTCTGAAATAAAGATTTTCGGATTAGTGATTTTGGGAGAGAGGGCTAACCGAAATGACGCTGACGCATAGGTGTTGATTAACGGGGTTCTTTCCTAGAAATTTTCTTTCTCTGAATTGATCAGTTTTGAAGATACATCAGAAATTTTGGTACCATTCTCGTCAGCTCGACAAACTAAGTCAAAAAATATCTATTTCGTCCAGTTTTATAACAAATTGTTTTCAATTTTTTGCATTAAGGGCAGCTTATTTGTTGTTTTAAAGAATGCATGCGTTAAAATCCATATTTTGATAGATAAGACCCACCTCTTGCTTCTGCTTCGGTGAATAGGATAAAAGAGTAGTGTTACTCTCAAATACTAGAAATAAACTACTTAATTAATTTAACATCACCAAGCAAGCATTTGTGTACAATTGTAGATCGAAGTGTAATCACATTTTAGCTCATAGGCTCCAGCTGAGGTTTACGCTTTCAGCAGTAATAACTACATGGATTTAAGTTGTTGCTGCAGAATAAGCATCGTATGAAATTATGTTGAACGTTTTCAGATGTATTAGTACCGGTTAAATAACTGGAGACCTTGCTTGCACACCTGACATATTCGAGTATGAGTCTAACATAACTAAGGCATGCCTGTAATTATATGCCAATTTTATGGCTATAATAGCATCTAAATAAGATATTTACTGTTCTCAAAGCTTTGATATCTATATTTTTAAACTAGATGCTCCGCTAGGACCGTTGGATGAACAAATTAACTTCTACTTTACATAACTACTCACAGAGCCGATCAATGCACAGAAGTTCTTCGGAACATTTCACATCCAACCAGGGCGGAATAAGAACTTAGATATACTCACTAGCAGGCACTATGGAATTTGGCAAAATCCAAACAACTATTTGCTACTTTGACAGTTGATTACAGAACTCTGAATACAAATGAAGAGTTCTTCACCATTGCTCCCATCAGCTGAAATATGATGATGAGTGTCATTATTAGCTTGGTGAACTGCGCAAGAACTATAAAAATAAAAACAAATTGGAATAGGCATTGGAAGGTTATAGACGGCAAATGCAATTTATTCTCGACCTGGACTGATTCATCAATTTTAAACATTGAATCAATACTTGTCAGAGGACCGTGATAGTGATACAGAAACAGATCCATACAGTTAAGTGTGACCCGTAAATTCACACTTACGGTGAAAATAGTTGTCAGGTAGGCTTGCCGACAACGAAACTACATATAAAAACAGCCAGATTTGAGAGATTTTGGCCCAGAATTCTCAGTTATAACATGAAGAGCCTATGCAGCAGAGCCGTGCGCTGGGTACGGGTACTCGCGGGTACCCGCGGGCCGGGCCGCATACGGGATCAAATGGCGTGCAGAGGGTAACATGCGGGTACAGGTACCCGCGGATTTCGGAAAGTAATAGCAAAATATTTAGCACAACTCCGAGACCGAGCAATGCTGCACTTGCATGATGTTAAATATTTTGCTTTGCTCCCAAAACGGGAGCGTGGGTCATGTGGGTCGCCACGTTTGGTGGGGTCACGGTGAGTGATGTATCGACTGATGAGGGTCGTGTGTCACTTTGTTAACAGTAGGTCCAATAGCGTGCTGCTCCCAAAACCAAATGCAAATTCCCTTTAGTGGGCCCCGTAGACGTAGACACTACTAGGCGGCTCGCGGATCTCTTTACTAGACGCTGTAGAAGCCTGTAAACGGGTCCGTTTATTTGCGCCGTAGATGATACCAGACGGTTCATCTTTTGTGGACTTTGCAGAAGAAACTTGGCGGTTCCCTTTACTGAGCGCTGTAGAAGCCACTAGGCAATTCCCTTTAGTGGGCGTCGTAGACGTAGAGACCACTAGGCGGCTCGCGGCTCCCTTTACTAGACGCTGTAGAAGTATGTGTGCGGTTCCGTTTACGTTGCGCCTTAGATGTTATCACACGTTTCATATTTTGTGGACGATGCAGAAGAAACTACGCCGTCCCCTTTACTGGGCACTGTAGAGATCGCTGGCGAAGAAACTGCTATGACAAAGTTGACAAGATTAGAATGGCTTTAAAATGCAATATGTTGAACCGTTAAGGATACAATAACTTGCGGGCCTCGACAGCCTTAAAAACGTATTGAGCCAGCGCATACGGGCCTAGTGGCGGTGGACAGCCCCTTTATCTGCGCGGGTACCCGCGGGTTCAATAATTTCTGCACGCGTACAGCTGTGCTACGCAGTACGTAATGTGGAGTTGTCAGATGTAGATGTATGGCGTATAAAAAATTATATGCAGTACGTATTGCGGAATTATTAGTGTGTGTCGTATAGAATTTTATACAATGTATATATTTGATCCAAAAGGGTCCACTCATTACCATTTACAAATGAAAAGAAAAAAGATTGCATGATTTTGGCCCATTTTCTAAGTCTGCAACAAATACCATTGAAGCTATATTAGCCGTATATCTATGTCACATAACGTCATATTTTCTGTAAAAATTTCGACTAAACAGATCCACCTACTATCAAGTCACAGATGCGATCACATCCAAATTTGGGTTGATTTGGTATGAAAATGATTGTTATGGTACCGTAACTCCTCAACGGGTAGAGTTACATGCAAACACGTACATATGAATATGCTACCCCTTATACCCACCATATAGAACAATAATGAGCTAAATCCGCTAATCCTTTTCTGAATTACGGTTCTTGAAATAAAGTGTTGTTGTTTTACAAGTACGCAAAAGATTAGCTATCTAATTAACCAATACAACACTTGAGCATTTTAAAAAAGTTGGTAATGAAATTTATACATTTCAATAAATACATTTCTGCAGAAATTTAAATAGTGGACGATAATGTAATCAAACTTTGTGCAAAATTGGGTGTTGATGCTTACTTCCGTTGCGGAGTTTACTCTGAATTCGCATTTCCTTGAATTAATGTTCATAAGGACCTAGGGTCTATAAGACCCTATGGTAAAAATAACTTTGGCTTTAGACTGCTTGACATCACTACCCCCGATTTCGGGACAAAAGTTCGACAAAATTTAATGTCTACTTATAATATGCGCGGCCGATCGAGATAGCACTGACTTTAGAGTCAACAAAACTAACTGGGACTAAACACTATTATATAACAAATTCTTGTTAATTCCTATTGAGACCCAGCTACTTCTGAAAGCCTAGCGATCGCTCTCTCTTAATATATTTTGGTTTTTCATCAGTCAATGAAGTAGTTCGTTTTCAGCCAGGTTTTTGAAAATTGCAACAGCACAGTATAACCAATATTTAGTAGAACAACAAGTTCATCTAGTTCTGTTTTCAGGGTACGGATATTCATTTAGTTACAAAAAATCAGCTCTTTCTGCCCAAGGCTTCTAGAATCGCCACCCCTTATTTAGGGTACCTGATCCAACCAATTTTTGCTTCGTTTATAGCCGCATATCAATTTTATTTGTAGCCACAATGCTAAGCTCATAAGGTTTTGTATGTAGCGCGAAGGTTTTCTCATGAATGCACCACTGACTCCAGCAATATCTTTAATTGTTCGAGCCTCGTCTAAACTAGATTTTACCCCACAAACGTCAAGCTATAAACGACTAACGTCACTAAAGATGTAGCCAGATCATCAGGGAGTGCAAAGCGTGGGGGCGGGGGCAACCCATCCCCCCACTTTCGTGAAAAAAATTAACTGATGGTGTAATACCAAAATGACTTTAAACTTTTTTCCGGAGCCCCAATTTTGAAGAACTTGAGACGACCCCTACATATCATAAAACGGAAACTCTCAGCAATCGTTAATTGAACACGGCCTAGTCTAATCATAATCTTATGTCTATACTGTTTACTTAATTTGTTTTGTTAGTCACGATAATTCAACTATTTGTTCACAATTGCGCGAGTGCAGTAACGAACACATGTTAAAAATATTAACCTTTTTAAATACAGTGAAATTATATGAAGTTGCTATTGCGCCATGGAGAAACCATTCCATACAAGTTATAACAATCACCAAAATTCAATCAATTATGTATGCGAAAGCCTAGGTGTTCTAGAACGGCTGGACTTATTTATGCAAAATATTGCATACAGGGTTAAATTATTGGGACAATTAAACAAGGCACATTAACGCCCATAAATATAGTAAATAAAAGCAAGGATTACAGAAATAACCATCACTTACGAGACGAAGTTCCTACCACAATTTAGCCGTTAGGTCAATTCATAAACACAGCCCGATAGATGGTGCTAATGTCGTCAAGGTTACTAACTTTTTATCATCGCTCAAAAAACTGTAAAAATTGGTATGACAGATCATTTTTAATCACAGCGTAAGTAATCCAGAGAACCCAGGTAAGTGTCTAAATCACACGTGAAATGAGGTTCAACATTACCTAAGCAAAAAGCTGGCTAAAATACAAAAAGAAATATACGTAAACAAAATATATACTGGATAAATTGAAATGCTTAAAAGTTTGGCAAAACAACGTTAAGGGCTTAAGCTAAGTACCTGTCTATGTTTGCAATACGTTCAGATTTAGCCTTAAGCTTTTGTACATATATAAATAAGCCTTTGTATATTTTGGGGGAAAACAGAGATTATTCCCTAACCCGATGTGGTCTAACTTTATAACGTCAGAGTCGGTCAGACCAAACGTTGTGATGGATTAATCAGTATGTTCTGTAACTATGTATCTGTACTCAGCAGCAGCAACCCAAGCAAATTCTTGAAGCTGCTGGTTCGGAAATCCCCATTACCGGATACATACACATTAGCAATAATACTCTGTGGAACAACCGACAGTGTGATCACCATGAGGCTAGGAAATTCGGAGGGTTTCCAGTTAATTCACCGCTGAAGGCACTTTTAATTTGAATCAGTTACTGTACACTCAGCCAGTAGTTAGGTTTGTGGACGTTTTCAAAGTTTCATGGTCGTAGACATATAGTAATAAAATCTTTAAAGCATTATTCTAGGACAGCCGTTTGGTGATAAATAGAGCACGGATTGCATTTACGGATCACAACGATGAACGAAATTTAAGATCGCTATACTTACAGAATAAAAAAAGTCTCTTAAATTACAATTTGGTTTGGACATACCCTAAACATATTTACACATCAAACGTCAAGAGCTAAGTTTCTGAAAGTGTTCATTGACAATAAATACGATAAATCTATATTCGCGAAAGCTATATCTACTTGGAAACATGAATATAGTTATAGTTGTCTACATACTGAAATCAAAGTCAAACTATGATTCAATAATGAATAAACTAGTAACTCTATCGAGACTGCAGAACGTAGTGAATCATAGGTACACCTACGCCTTTTGCGTGCACAGCCAATCAGCTCTCGATAGCATACATCGATATGCTATATGTGGATATCATACAATACCGCACAAGTTAGAACAAAATCAACACCGGCAATAAGTTTCCCACGCCATAAAACCCCCAAGTGCAGGCTATCAGAATCCCAGGACGTAACAGTAAAATTAGAAATTTTAGGTCGATGAACAATGACAGCGCCATACCCTGTACCCATAGAACCATCGATAGCAGAGCAAAATCAACACCAGCAATGAGTTTACCATGCCCGAAAACCCCAAGTACACCATTTCAGTCGCCCAGGTCGTCAGAACAAATTTTCGAATTTTGGGCCGTGGAACCACGGGGTGCCATACCTTAACCCCCCACAACTCTAGAACCGGAGCCTTAATCGAAAAACAAAAAAGAGGCATCGGCATTTGTCATTTACTATGAAATAAAATCAAGCAAAGAAAAATATTCGAAAGTTAAGATAAAAATAATCTCGCTTTCGTGAAGGGTACTAAAATGGCGTGAAAATCTCTCATTTTTACCTCCGACCCCGAACCATGGGAAGTCATACCATCTTACCCATAGAACTACGGGCCACAGAGCAAAACCAGCACCGGCAATGAGTTTCCCATGCCCGAAAATCCCAAAGTGAAACTTTTTAGCCACCCAGGATGTCAGAACAAATTTTCGAATTAGGGTCGGGGGCACCATACCTCAATCCCCATAACTCTAGAACCGAAGCCTTAATCGAAAAACAAAAAAGTGGCATCGGCATTTATTATTTTACTATGAAATAAAACCAAGCATAGAAAAAAATTCGAATGTTAAGATAAAAATAACCTTGCTTCCGTGAAGGGTAGTAAAATGGCGTGAAAATATCTCATTTTGACCTCTGACCCCAAATCATGGGGCGTCATACGCCCGTACCTATAGAACCGTGAGTCACAGAGCAAAATCAGCACCGGCAATGACTTTCCCATTTAACGAAAACCCCCAGTAAAACTTATCTACCGCCCAGGACGTCATAACAAATTTTCAAATTTTGTGTCAAGTAACCACTGGGGCGCCGTACACCCATACCTCAAACCCCATAACTCTAGAACCGGAGCCTTAATCGGAAAACAAAAAAGAGGCATCGGCGTTTGTCATTTTACTATGAAATAAAACCGTCCAGATAAAAAATTCGGAAGTTAAGATAAAAATAACCTTGCTTCCGTGAAGGGTACTAAAATGGGGTAAAATGGGGGGAAAACCCACATTTTGACTCTGACCCCAAAACCAGGCCCCAAATCAAAAAACGCTCCGGTATATCTGTAAATCTATTATTCAGGTTCGAATGAGCCCAAGATAATGAAAATCGACTAAGTCGTTCGCGAGTTACGACCGATCACACACAAACACACAGACGGATTTTCAAAGATTTCACCCCTGCAACACACAATCTCCACTACATTCAGGTTAGCCGTAGACATGCGCAACTTATAGATTATCGGTTTACGAACACTTTATGCAAGTAAAGTTATAAGTGTTCGATATTTGCATTTATTTCATAGTTACTACAGCGCACCAGGAAGCTTTATTCAAGAAATAATTGCAGTGCATTAATTTCTACGAAAACGATACTGCATTTCGTAATTATGATCGATCCTCTTCTACCTGTGACGTGTCGTCGATAACATTACAACGATGCTCGAAATGCCGAAAGTGTTACGCGTTTTCGACAGCTTTGGGTACAATTTTCGCATATGACATTAATGAAGATAAATTCCTGAAACGAAAATCTTAATAATTGCGCAGTCACACGAATACTTATTGGAAGCTAGGCTTGTTTGTAGCTTAGCTACCGAATGCTTCATGATGATGCAATGTGAATATTGTGTTGAAAAGCCATAAAGTAAACTGGTTTTGCAAGCATGCCGGACCAATTCAAACCTCTATCCCGTGGATATTAAAGTGGATATATATCTCGTTCTCTATTTTTCCAACGTAAATCTCTTAATGTTTACATGGTTCCTCTTATGCCAGATTGTCAGAATTCGCAATATTCCTCTAATCTGTTTCCTTTCACAAGATGGCTTGGAAAAGCTTTCGTATTGCATTATAATGCGGCTACAAATTTTTTTCCAAAGATATTGATGATTGTTTGGTCCAGCATATTTATACAAGAATGTAAAGTTTCGGCGGCAGATGTTATCGAAGGGGAATATGCGAAATTAGTACCGACAAGCGACAATGAAAAACCAGTTGTATAATATGACGACGGGAGATGCAGTATGCTGGGCAATTCGAGGTTTAAACGAAAAAGTATGTTTTTATATAACGTCAACACAGAACGATCATCAACAGAAACATAGAAAATTTACAGCAGTTAGCATTTGCGCTAGTTTAAATAGTAGGTTATTCTGCTTGAAATGGTGCCCATGATCTTACTATTACGATCGAATATCTGGTTTCTTGATAAAAGGTCACACAGCATTAATATATTAGAGCAGTTTTCTAAAGTATCATATTCCTACGTTACTTTTGTGAAATGCTGGATAGGGCGGCGTACAAAATCACTGAATTTAACCTGTGTCTATGATCTTAAAAATGGTAGTGTTCTGGCGAAATTATAGTGATCATGTTAGTTTATTATTTGTATTGTTCTCTATATTGCGTCTGATAAATGGCTACTCTTACATTTCAGGATTTAAAACATGCACAGAAATTGTCGCAAACTGATTCAATTCATAGAACATATAAACTTTGTGGGAAATTTAGGAATTATTTTTTAACTATTTATGGTCTTTTACGCCGCTATCACAAAATTGTATAGAAATTTGGGCCCTGATTGGGCTGAGGGGGAAAACGAGTATCATCGAGTATCAAAAATATTATTTAGGCGTTTTTGTGTAACCGATATTTTCATTTTAATGCGAATATTGTATTAATCTTGCTACTCATTCATCAGTTTTAGTGAAATTTTATCTTCTGTTTATTTTGCAAACATTGATGAAAGCGAAAATGTTCAGGACAGGTGCGCAGAGTTTTGGCGCACCTGCAGTCCAGAATGGGATATCGTATATGACACATCCATAAATGTTGAAACTAAGGCACTTGATTTCTATTAACTGAAATATGACTTCCTGAAATTTCAAATTTGTGGGTTCTATGAACTGTACAATAAATTTCGAAAAATGTTTTATACCCTTTCAGTTTTAAAACGCCATAAACTGAGTCAGTACAACGCGGTGAGCTGACAGTCATCTGCAGAGTCAAGCATGAAAGGGATAATCTAGCGGTTAACTAATTTTTGATTAACCCTGGCACGCCCGAGGTATTTTTCTGTACCGTTCAATGTTTGACGGATTGGTGTCTTAGTAGAGTATCAAACAACGATTGCGTAACTGAGAAACCACTGATCTATTTGAGAGCTGTTTCTCATTTGCCTTAAGGCACCTCGCTAAGTGAACGAATAACCACGCACCTGCAAACGTACGTCCTTCGATAAACACTGCCAGCACAAGTAAGCGCAATTTGCGCTGATTTCAATTGGCAGCGTTACGCACGGAAAGGCTATCCTTCAGAACTTCGGCCGTTTACAAAAAAGTGGCTGTACGTTACAAAAGTAGTAGCCCCACACGGAAGTCTGAACAGACTGAACCAACGAAAATTTTTGAGACATATTAAATATAAACGTGAGTCAAATGGCATGTGTTTTTCAAGTTACATACGTTAATTATGTCTCACATTGCTCAGATTTTCTAAAGTCTATAGTTCTTTTTAATTTTTCAACCAGAAAAAAGTATTGATATACAATCTACGATATAGTTACCGCATGGTATAATGTATCCGCTGCAAATGTTTGGTAAAATTCGAACACTGAGCGCCAAGCCACATTCAGGTCACGGATAATTTAGCTAGACAAAAAACCTAATTGAAACTGCTTTTCTTCGTTTTTACTGATTTCGTGTTTATTGATAATTCATCTTGAGCCGTCTCACTTTGAATACAAGTTGGGTATTAAAAGAATATTAAAACGCTTAGATACCGCACAATAATTACTGAAAAAAACTTTGGTCGCAGCGATTGTGTATCATAAAAATGCGTTTCAAAACAGACATGAGGATATTCTAGCTTGTGTATATGGAAGCAACGTAGGTATGTGTTACTGTTATTCAAAAAATCTTTTTACCCCTAAAATTTTAGCCGAGAGACAACTGTACCATCCTGAAGATTTCTTTTCATTTAACTATTGATGAATTAGGTTTAGCATTACCAGTCCATGTCGGGAGTCTGGAACATCATGGCGAATTCATTGATCCCAGGCTTTATTGCTATATAGTTTAATCTTGGATATTATTTCAGGGTTTTATGATTTGTTTGAATGCTTTCATTGTATTCGTTGATGTGTAATAATATACTGAACATTTGAACAAATGTGATATCGCTTATTTAGGTTTGAAATGAAGTGGTTTTATGCAGTATCATGCTGTTGCTGCAATGACTAAAACACTGAATTTATCGTTCGTGGGATGACATCTAAAATCCATACACCAAAACTGGATGCTACTAGTCGGGCATCGTAAAACTACAGAGTTCGTTTTAAGATGCTAAATTTAGTCTGATTCTTAATCTTATTTCAGCGTCAAGTTGTTTGAATGATGGTTTCAACTATCCATATGTTTCATCACAACAGCGAAAAGTGCACCAACTGCATTTCCTCATACTTACCTCTGTGATGTTCGATCGCTAAAATTCTTGATTTCTGTGTTCGGTGCATGGTATATGTAAATCGCAATAAATGAAATTTTATAAACAGAATTTTACTGCTTCGTGCCAACATGAATCACAAGCACTGTTACCTCAGTTGCAAATGAACAATATCGCTCGACGCTTAGCTGCATATATGAAAAATTAGTTCAGTTTTTGCTGCATCTATCATCATCATCGAGTATCATTTCGCAGTAATTCATTCGCTAATGACATACTATTTGTGCCCATAGTTACGAATTTTGTCACACAGAAGTCAGTTTTTTTCAAATTTTATTTATATAAACATATTATGAACAGAAAATAGAATAGTGAATTGTCAGAATTGTCCGTCGAATTATATTGTTTAACACAGCCATCCGTTTCTAACATTGCTTTCGCAATTGTACATTTATACACATCAATCGAGCGTTATTTATTTTGTCGAGTGTGCGTCTGTCTGAGGATAAATTATTTTATATAAAGGCAGTTCCAACATGCCTGTGTCACCCAACCGATAACAGTCGTGTCCAGATAAATTCTGCTGAATAGCTAGGTTAGTCTTGAAGAAACTTGGATTCTCTAGGTCTTTACAGCTAAAATTTACGTTACTGCTAAATTTACCAAAATTAGAAGTAACACAGAACGAACCCCCATCTTTGATCCTGCCATGTAGATCAGTATTACCATTTTCAAACTGTTTTAATGATATGAGGTATTAGAAACTTGAGCTATGTATTAAAACCACGGTATACATACGCTATGATTTGCCAGGACCACTGGCAGATACGGGAAAAGATAATGTCAACAGTATGCCGAACAGATTAAAGTTTGAAAAGCCAGTTACATAAACCATATCATTGCAATCATTTTTTCTAGAGTTCTTTCGGCGTTTTGCGAAGTCTGTATGCGTAGGTATTTAAAACACAGAGTGTTCTGAGCTTATACATTTTCTGACAATACCCAATTTCAATCCTTTAACACCTGCGGCTTTTCGACAAATATTTTCGTTTGAATGCGCAGTATCAATCAATTTCGGCTAATATATTCTCCACGATTGCACGCGTGTTCATTCGCTTTGCGAGGAGCTTTAATAATCCCAGCAATAGACTCGAAACAGCTTGATGGCTAGTCAACCTGACTTCCACACAAGCGTTCGGCGTTTGATACGTCGTGGCGGCCAATAAATGATCGTCGATAATTGAAATGCAAATTTATTAAGATCGTAAAAGGTTAAAAACTTATTTTTGTTGAATTGTCAGCATATATTGCGTTTTGTACGACACGTATCACTGAACTCGTTCGGGAAATACCTGGTTTTACTATTTGATAAAATTAATAGTATTACCGTATCTTGAACATTTTGTCCGTTGTTCACAGCATTTTAGCTGCTGAACATACCGTAGAAATTTTTGGCCATTTCAGATTCAAAATAAATGTGTAAATAACAGTATGTGTGAATAAAAAAATTACATTAGAAAAACTATCTTCGGGTGCGCATTTCTGATGCAAAAACGTCAAACTTAAACTAAAGTCTAATCTAAGCAGCCAGTATGCCATTAATGAGCTAGACTTTTAATGTAAATCTGGACAAAATTGCAAGGCGGGTAAGGCTCTAGATAGGTGTGATAAGATAAAAAAGTACACTATATGCTGCCGAGAGTCGACGATAGTTGACTCTACTGAAGAGTGTGACACTTCATCTTTCCCATAAAACACGTGCGGCGCGTGGCTGCCAATTTTGCCCTTACCACCATCCTAGGTTTTCGACCCACCAAATGCTTCAAAAACATTACCCACCCCACCCATATTCTTGGACCACTACATGCAGCCCCCTTCCAGGTTCTTGGACTACCAGCCTATACTCCACTGCGTTCATGGACCACTTAATTTGTACACCCATCCAATTGAACATACAAAAGATAACTACAGTATTTAAGAACATTCATATAACTATTTTTCATTTGGATTGAATCGTATTGTAGCACCACAATTTTGGTGTCAGAAATGGAACAAATTGCACTAATATAAGTTCTGGTACAGAAACTGCTTTATTTTAAACAATATTTCCGTAGTATAATGAGCCAGTGATAGTCGACTCTGCTAAAGAATGTGACACTCTTTAGCTTCCGTGGTTTTCGCCCGTTGTACGTCGCAGTCGTTTTGGCCATTGTCAAAAGATTTGAACCTACCTAGTGAGTCGAAATCATGACCCACCTCACCTATCTGCCTGTAGGTCTGATCAACGCAGCACCGATCTGAGCATAAACCAGACTGGGTTCTTTTGGTAGTCATGTCCCGACGGGTCTTTATCCTGCGAAGAATAGTCATATGTAGTGCCTTATATCGTGTTATAATCCTTTCTATGATGCGCGAGTAAACTTAAAATGGTCCCGCTTATCATCCTATTTTTACAGTTGCCATATTTTTTTGTAACAGAACGCTTTGTTTGTTATTGCATAATGCAGCAAAACCATTTAAGAACAGCAGTAAGGCAGTATGAAATGGGTTATTCTTGGTTAGCAAATTCGTTAGTGAAATCCACAAATTGTTGAAAACACAATTTTATGAGTTTCAAATTCGTGCGTTTTGTTCGTGAACAATGTTACAGGAAGGCATCGCTCGACAAATAGGGTGCAATAACTAAGCGATATAAACTATTTTAGACATGTTGTTCAACATTTGATATCAAGAATTGTTAACCTTGTTCGTGAACGCATACGTATAAAAGATATATTTTGTTCGCGAACACAAACGTATATTTTTAAGCAAATGTTCGCGAATACAATCGTAGTTCTTAAATATATTTATTCTAGTATATATTATTTTGTCATAGAGAAATACACAAGAGACATCAAGCATGTATGATTAAAATCACCAAGCATCAAATGTTCGCGAACATTTGCTTTTTTAAATCAAAGTTGCGTTGGAGATATATTGACTTATTAATCGTGCTCGCACTGTGTTTGAATCTACAGTTTAACAGTTTATTAGTGAACATTTTATGGGTGAAATTGTTCGCGAACAAGTTCTGTTTTATATCATATTCTAATATTATTCCAGGTTAATAATATAATGAATGTGTAAATTTGTTGAAAATTTTAAATATGGAAATTGTTTGTTCGCGAATACTTGAACATTTACAGAAAATATAACTCGTTTTGTGAACAAAAATTTATTCAATTTCGTTTAAGATGGCAACGTTCGCGAATGCTGAAACTAAAAATTTAACAACGTTCGTGTTGGCGAACAAAACGAATCCTCAATTAGTCAATCTTCTAATTAGCAGTGAACGGTTTTCTACTCATAACAAATCGGCAAAATCCTGTTCCGAGACAGTTAGTAATTTCTGGTAGTTGGATTCCACTTTGTCCAATTTTAGTTAACGAAAAACCGTGCCAAATCAACTATTTTTTCCGTAACAATGGCTTTCGATTCCACATCGGCTTTGACAAAATAGGATGGCCGACGGAACCATGTTCAGTTTAGTCGCGCATAATGCGGCATTCATGTTAAATGTCCGCAATGTTTGGAACCGATGTACATCTTGCAGAATCAGTCACACCCTATGCAGCAATGTGTCTGAAACAACTCCATGTTTTTTTATAAAATTGGCCTATAAGGATTCACCTGGCAAGCGTTCACTGGGGGGGGCATACTATATGATGCAGCTACGTGAAACGTTTAGACGATCATTTTCAGACTGGAGATCTCACTCATCTTCCTCACTTCACTGTTTCAGACAAATCCTCGACAGCAGTGTGTTTGATACAACCCCTTGTAATTTTTATAAAATTTCAAAAGCGTAGTTATATAGGGGTGCTGTCATTGCCTTCTGTATAGTTTTATTGCCTGTGTGTCGCGTACCATCTTGTCAACAGTCATATGGTCGAAATGTAAATATCAAGTTTTTAAAACTAACAACACACATTGTACATGCGTACGTTACCGTGACATTATAGCTAAGGGTATGCACAACAGCGTAAACCAAAGTCTAGTAGCTCAGGGTGTTTTGTATATCCTCATGAATTTATTAACAGTATTGGTTCGACCCTGACTGTCGATATGGCAGGGTTGGGACTACCAAAGCACGCACAAAAGTTCCAAACAGTGGGAGCATATTAACGTAAACACCGCATAAGAATAAACGCACGGAATTACAATGACATTATGTTATCAACACAGCATTATATCGCTTGTTTAGCCTATGTCATTCATTGTTTGGTTAACAATTCTTTACGCGTTTACAACTAATCGGTCCCTAAAATATATGGGTCTGAAAAACAGGGTTGGTACAAGATAGGTTTTAGCCATACTCTAGGACGCATATTTGGAAGCCCAAATTTGCTAACTATTAGTATTGGAAATGGTACACGAATTTTACAATTAATAAACCATTTTACTCATTCAATATGGCATATGTCACAAAATTTTTGGCAATGTTACATTCTCAATGTAGGACCTAAAATCTATGAAACATCAAGAAACATTAAAATTTCTTATCTTATTTTAAACATTTTGTTGATTGACACAACACGTGTAGTAAATAAAATAGTAAAATTGGTGTAAATTTAAGCAGCGTATCTTTCAAATTTGAGTGAAGATATGCCATACAATATGCCGCGGAACTAGCAATACTTTGTGCGAAGCGAGTAGAAATTTCTGCATTTCAGACTGCTTTCATAGTATCACTGCATATTTTGAACGATTATGTATATGTAACAGCATAATTTTCCTTGTAACTGTTAATATAAAACAGTGTTTGCAAGTGACTCCTTAAGCGATGGCAAAGGTATATCTTCCACACAAAACTCTCCAAAGGAATACAATCCAAATATAAAAGCATAAAACACAATATATATGCCGTGTTAAGCCCTAACAAATTTCTAACCTTTGGTAACTCATAAAATATGCTAGCAGTCGACGTTTTCTAACACTGCACACTGCTAGAAGCCGCGCCACATTCACTGCATCATACTTAATTTGGGTCTGCGTTTTATTTGTTGCATGTAAAAGACAAGCTGAAATAGCCAGCGAAAATAAACCATTTGTGAATTTTTACTTGTGTGTATTCGCGCGAGTTTTCTATTGCTTTGTGGCTTGTGTTTTAGTGGTCATTTGGAAATATTCATTAATGTATTGAACAGCTATTTAAGAGCGTATTGTCGTGTTGATAAAATTGTAAAACCTCAAATTACTTCTCGTATAGCATTCATCCAACTTACCATTATTATAGTGATTAAACATTGTGGCTTAATGCAGTTCACTTTCGTATTCGGATTTCAGTTTCATTTCGGCAATAAATATAATCATTTGGTCGCAACAGTAATAAATCTGTTATATTTTCAGTTAATCGTTGCGCTATATCACTTATATTTACAAGCTTGGTTATTTAAATGTAAACTTAGACTTAAATTTGACCGTGGTTTATATTTGTCAGTTTGACTATGACTATTTAAACTCAAATTACTGGTAGTGCGCAGGATTATTAGTGATTTTATTGTATGACCGTTATCTTAATCCAACAATCTTGAGCGGCTGTCTGCACGTTGGCACATTCACTTGGTTTTAAGCTAAACGTAAACTTTGTCCCTTCCAAACTCAAATGTTTTCTCGAATATGATGCTGAGTACTTGAAATTTTCTTCCACGTGAAGTGCTACATGCTACCAAACTCCAAAAGTTTAAACAAACGTTTAACCTTTCCCGCATAGAGATACACATTTAATAAAGCGTACGTTGTGATGTGATTTTCTACAGAATTTTTGTGGAGAATGCTTTGTTATTCCCTCGCTTAGCAAGGTTCCTTAAGGAAACGAGCAACGGGTCTTAGCGTAGTGGTTAACCTACGAGGTTTGCTGCCAAGCCAAACAGGTTTATCGGTTGCTACGGAAAAAGATTATTCAACATTGTACAAAATACATTTTAATTCATTTGGGAAAGAGTTAACAACATGCCTAGGTTTCGACAAACCTACCAGGGGCTCATAAATGATTAATAGAAATCAGATCAATCAAATCTTGTTTAATGTTTTTGTTTTTAGGTCATTATGTATTTATTAATATAATTAACATTTATATTTACGTCAATTTCGTTTTAAGGAACAACATCGTTTATAGTGTTACAATTTAGTATGTTTGTCATTTTTGAATTCGTTATTTATGTTTATAATCACCAAAAAATGCAATATAATCTTCAGCTTTGCGGCGTTTAAGTTATAACGTCCCAACGGTTGGAAGCAATGTACGCCACATGGTGTCAGGCACACTTTCGACAACACAGTGTCTTAAACACGCCATGTATTTTTATAAATTTTTTCAAGGGTACTTAGTTAGGGAAATTGCCACTTTCCGACGGTGTCAACGATACCGTGTCTTCTTCGTAGTTTTATTAACCGTATGTGGCCAAACTTTGTCAACATGCATATGGTTTAGATAAAAATTTTAAGATAAAAACCTAAACAGCATATCTGATTAATTCATCGCATTAGCTGTAGAGTGCGTCAGTCACTATTAATTCGTGCTAAACTGGTAGCTAAGTGTGTGTACGGCATCGTAAACAAAATGTAGTATCTAGAGATGTGTCGCATAACCTCAGAAATTGCTCTGCGGCAGCTGTGTGACCCTGGCTCTCTATACGGTAGGGTGGCAACTATAGAGGGACAGAAGTTCCAAACAGTGGTGACATTATGACATGAACGCAGCAAAGAAAATATACCGCTTTGCCCTAATTCCCATTCTTTAAACAACATCTGCTTGGTTCACGGCGCAACGAACCGAGTTTCACCGACGTACCAGTATCTTTACCGTTGTATTTTCTGCGTTTTGCCTCTTTGTTATGTATTAGTGATCTTTCTAAAGTCCTTAATGCAGAATAGCACAATACCTGTGAGTAGCGAAAAGTAATGTTCAGACTATATTGTCAAAGGAGACACGTACGTTAGTAGGTTGTTTGTGCACGAGCGGTAGATTTTTCCGAGATTCTGTTTTATATAACTTTTCCAACAATATCCATTTTCCCACGCTGAAATCTGTGAACATCCGTATATCACTGCTACCAAGAGTACATTAAGGGAGAGTATGACACTTCCTTGCACTCACATGTTAGCCCTTGATGATACAGGCTAACATGTGAGTGCAGGGAAGTGTCATACTCTTCCCTAATGCGCTGCTGCTGCTAGTAATTACGACTAATTTTATTTCATGCCAGCATACTAAGCATTGTACAAAACTTGTTAAAGTAAACCAACGGGAAACTGTATCTCAGATAACTCAGTTGATAGTCAGCCGATGGTTCAATACTGTATCTAGTGTTACTCGTATGCAGCTGTTTTCTTCCGTAGTTGACGCCTTCGTAATAAAAAGATAATTACGCCTGAAAATGGACACCCCCACCGATTGTTATTATTAGACGAAGTAAATTACACAACCTACATGTAAGCAGTGTTCTGGTGCTAGTAAAATTACAAAATTTAGCAACCATAAAATTGGATTTTATAGTTCACATAATAGGTTGTAATAATACTTTGTTATGACTCAGACATCTGAAGAAATTCGTTAAAGTTTTTTGAATATGTGAAGTTAAACAAAGTATGGTTGCTCTGATATAGGTAATCTATCGCTATTGTGTTACTGGTAAGTGTTTGCAAAAGCACGATTAAATATAAAGGAATTTGTAGGCTTTCAATCAAGATGCACCACCGCTTTGTTTACTGACTGGATAAAAATACAAAATTTCAAATTGGCCATGTTTTGTTTTTTTTTGCTGTAAAATATACATTTCTCGTACAAAAGATCACACTAAAATTTGAATTTATTTTATCATGCTTTAAAAATTTATTAAAATAGCAATGGTATTATCAGAACACTTTTATTTAAAGTGAAAGTTAACATTGATACAGCATGTCGTTGTCGGAAATTAAGATAATGGGGCTTGAACGCTACAGTTTTTCTTGTGGTTTTTGAAAGCTATGAGTTTCATGTTAACTTATGTTGCCCGGAGTTCATTCAATCTTATTCTAAGGCTAGCGGAAGTTGTTAAAGCCTAAAAAAAGAACTACACAAATAACATGCTGTTCAGTGGAAGCTTTCTTCTGCATGTTGTCTTGAAAGCTATAAATTTGATGCTAATTTTTGTTGCGTGGAGTGCATTCAATCTTATCCTCATGCTAGCGGAAGTTGTAAAAGCCTAAAAAATGAACTACACAATTAACATGCTGTTGCATCGAAGCTTTCTTTTGCTTGCGGTTTTGACAGAAATAAATTTCATACTAAATTCTATTCCCTGGAGTCCATTAAATCGTATTCTCACGCCAGCGAAAGTTGCAGAAGCCTGAAAAATTACTAATCCAATAAACGTACTGTTCCATAGAAGCTTTCTTTTGCTTGCGGTCTTGGAACATATAAATTTCATACTAATTGCTATTGCCCGGAGTTCATTAACTCCTATTCTCTGACTAGCAGAAGTTGTAAAATCCTGAAAAATTATTTAGCTAAACCAATAAAATTGCTGTTTCAAGGAAACATTCTTTTGCTTTCGGCCTTTAACGCTATATATCATGCTAATTTATGTTTCCCAGAACTCATTCAATCTTATTCTCAAGCTAGCGGAAGCTGCAAAAGCCTGAAAAATTAACTAAACAATTAAACATTCTGTTTCTTGGAAGCTTTCTTTTGCTTGCGGTTTTAGAAAGTTGTAAAGTTCATGCTGATTTCTGTTGCTCGGAGTTCATTCAGTCCTATTCTCTGACTAGAAAAAGTTGTAAAAGCCTGAAAAATTAAGTACGCCAGTAAAAATGGTGTTCCGTGAAATCTTTCTTTTGTTTGCGGTTTTGAAAGGTGTAAATTACATGGTAATTTATTTTGCACGAAGTTTATTCAATTTTATCCTCACACGCTGGCACAAGTTGTTAAAGCTTTGAAAATTAACCTTTTTTCCATGGAAGTTTTCTTTTGGTCCCGCTTTTGAAAGATGTAAAGTTCATGCTAATTTCTGTTGGCGGGAGTTCAGTCAATCTTGTTTTCGGGCTAGCGGAAGTTGTTAAAGCCTGAAAAATTAACTCGGTTCCATGGAAGCTTTCTTTTGCTTGCGGTTATGAAAGATGTAAAGTTCGTGCTAATTTGTGTTGCCCGCAGTTTATTCAGTCCTATTCTCTGACTAGCAGAATTTGTAAATGCCTGAAAAACTAAACTGATAAACAAGCTTTTCCATGCATGGACGACACACGAGCTGATTTATATATTATATGGATTTTGTATTATGTATTAAGATTATACATTATGATTTTATATTTCGTAATTTTTATTTATATTGTATTTTATTACGTTTATTTTAAACAACACAAACATACAAACGTATACGTTTGGGCCTGTGCTATAGCTCATTCAAAAGCTTAAAATCTCCATTTTGCCCTTTATTTAGAATCAAAAATGTGTTCCAACACCTTCGCGTTATATGTGCGAAAGCGATTTACCAGTTTTGCTGAGTTGATTTTTAATACAACGCTACTTAGGTTCTGCGTGTACGTGACTATAAATTTAGCTGTATGAGTTTCAATTCATGAACGATAACTGTTGAATCATATTAAATAAAACTTGAAGTCTTGTTATAAGTGCGATTCAAGATTTTCGGTATCAGTTGTGCGAAATTACATGTCCTGTGAAACCTTTAATTTGTAATTTCATAAGATACCAGAGCACCTTTTCTAGTCTCTTGATATCTTGACAATGCGCCCAGCATTAAAGATTTACGGAAATCTACTTTAAAATTTCAGTGAATTCCAGTTTTTTTCTGTTGTTGACAGACCTATCGTTTAGTCGAGACCTGATATTAAATTTATGTACATGCTAATGCTATCTGATTCTTCTAGTGTTTTCACTAAAATCCGTCAATAAATTAGCATACATGAATGACACCATGCCCTTGAAACTGTAATGGTTTACTGTAGAACACCGCTTAACTCTAAAGTTCGAGCTTCATCAAAGATTCGAAACGTAAGTAACCCTTTTTAATATGTTTGACATACTGAAACAGTCCCAATGTCATACATAGAAATCGACATGGTGTAGAGCACTTACATGCAAATTGTTATTCCTTAACGAAAATCAGTAATAAGCTGAGCTCTCGCAACTAAGACTATATATATTTTCCTCAATTATTTCTGCTTAAAATCATGCGTGATTAAGCTAAAGTAATGAATATGTTGAAACTTACTTGTTGCAAATTTTTTCGAGCCCATGACTGATAACCGTCGTATAATTGTGACATTATTTTGTTTAATTCAAGCTTATCACTCAATCATGAGATGGTATGTTGAGAAATGTTTGTGCTATTTACAAGTATTAAAATATATACCACGGAAATAAAGCGTTGTACCTGCTGCAGAGAACCTTCGATCAAAAAGTAACCACGATGCAAATGCCTGTAGTGATCCAAACCCGCAAAAGATTTAAATAATTTTGTGAGAATATATACTTAAACAGACTCGATTTATAGAAGCTTTATAACCAAGAGCATTGGCATAAATTAATATTCTCACTTGTGTTTACAGGAATACCTGGAATTTCATGGTGCTAAACCATATAATTTCGTGGTTAAATTCGCATTGTGAGACACGCATTATTCATGTCACGGTAGCTGGAATGTTGTCACTAGCTGACGCTTTGCATATTCGTCATTGAAAAAATTCCAACTTTCACAGTAAGTATTGAGTTCGCCACTTTTACGAAGTACACTGGAAAATCTGTATTTTCCTGGGTTTCTCGGTTTAGAATAGGTAACCCGAGTATATATAGCCTATGTGGTTTTACGTGATTTTAATACCATGTTAGATTACAGCCTACAGCAAATTATTCCACCCTGTGAAAATAATGTAGTCTGCATGTCCAATACTTTGTTAGCTTATCCCTAAAAGCCTTAAATTGTCACGCCTCTTATAATGCACACAGTTTGTACCAAACTAATAATATTCAAAAACTGCTTAGCTAATCGCAAACCAAATATTACTGCCATGACTGTGCCACCCTTTATGCCGCCAGATTCTACGTAGGAGCTATATTAAAGGTCTTAAATAAACTTCTTAATACCAATTTCTGAGAACTCAAACTAAATATTTCTCCCACATTTATTCAATTCGTTCGATTTAAATAACTCGGCCAACCAGCCTGCGATTCTAGGAACTGGTAAATTCGTTCTCTGCTTCAAGTTGAAATTCTTGGCGTTAATTAACAGTTTCCATGAAATTTGGGGAATCCCCAAATGATTTTTTTTAAATTTTAACAAACATTCAGCAAAAGAACAATTACATGTTCGGTAGCATAGTGTAATAGTTAACGCACTTAGGAGTTACAGTCGAATCCGAAATATTTCCAGCCTATAGCCTTAACCAGACAAAGGCATTTTTAAACTCTTCGTAAACATATTTTTTAATAATATCCAAAAACGTTTACTATTGTAAAATCATCCTAAAATTGGTCAAGAAAAAGTCCAATGAACTCGATAACGGGTGGACCAAATTTTGCCAGATTTGGTCTAGATATTCTATAGCATCTCCTATTTGTGATCAAAAACATATCAACGCACAAGTGGATCCCCGCCAGTTAGGCTATATTTACATGTCTTATATCTTTGTCAAGCCCATTATGCTGGGAATTTTAGTTTTCAAATTTTTAACGGTTTTATACACAACATAAATAATATGACACGCGTACGATTAGATAGAGATACGGAAACTACGGCTCAAATGCTCAGATTTTATGCAGCACTCTGTACAAATTGCACACATATTCAAAGTTGCATTGCAATGTGAAAAGTAGCTTACAAGTTATGTAATAAAACATATAACGTTAATACATGCTGATGCAGAAACATATACGTACATGGTTTGGTCATCAACAACTTGGCGCAGAACACACGTTAAACAGTAGACACATGTGGTATACAACAATAATTGATATAAACAAATATAATGACGCAACCCAATTCTCTTATAGATTAATATATGTAACCGAGAGTTGTGTTAAGGCCATGTGCAAGAGAAGTGACAACTATAGTTCAACTGACGGTTTTGGTTTTGCACGCTATCGGATCCAGAGGGTGCGGCCGGAGCTCTGGCCATCCGTTAGACCTAAGTTGGGTCATGAAAAATTTGTAAATAAATAAAAAATACGAACAATGCCAGAAAAACTTGTTGATGACGGATGAATTGAGCTCCATAGGTTTCGCAGGTCCGCGGGCTTTGATGAGATAGATGGTCTCGGGGGGATGTCATTTAGCGATAAGTTTTTCCTTTTTCCCTATTGTTAAGCAACTGTACCCCATTTTGCCCCTTTTCACCCTATTTTGCCAAAGTTTAACACGTGTCTTCTGGTAGATGCATTGTGTTCGGTTGGGGAGAGGCGTAAATGAGCCCAATCCGTCAAAAGTTCCGGCATCTAATAGTGGTTTTACATTACACAAGATAGAGTTTTATCATGATTTGAAAACCGCAGCAAAGGCACTAATGCTCCTGTCGTTAATGCAGGTAGTAAGTTGTGCAAATACTCTGCAAACAATCGATAATTTAAAATATTTACACTGAAAGTTCGAGAATTTTTGAGGTGTTTATTTTATGGGTAATATGAAAAGTAAATTTACAACCTTCAAATACGTAGCAATAATTTATTTTTATCAAATTATTTCACTTCTCACAATTGTCAGAATAGTATTTATATAAAATATATTTTTTGTGATATATTTGAGAAAATCTGTAAATATAAAATAAATTTTTACTGCATATTTTAGCACGACTGGAGTTTATATACATGTCAATATTTTAGGTTTAATATTCAGTGCAAAAATTTCTGCTATAATGTTTAGTATATCATTTATCACACCACCACTTTATCCAAGAGCGGATCCATGGAAGCCCTTATGCCGGAGTCACCACAGAACATAAGTTACCGAGGTCCATCAGCTGAGGGATATATAGTCTCGCAGGGGAGGAGCCAACACAGTTACAAAAGCTGTCTTCCCCAATGTTCTCTTATAATTTTTTAATTTATTACTTTAAAACTTTTATACTTCTGATAAAATTTTTGCACAATCAAGGCGTGCGGTGTGGGGTGAGGTGCAGCGCTCTGAGAGGGGCAAGGCCGATATCCGGCAACATAGCTAAGAACCTCTCTATTTTGCAACCACTTGTACATGTTTGATTATCTGTTGGAGATACTGGATCCGCGTTGATGGTAGCTTTAAAAATAAAATATTAACATTAACATTAAAATAAGATACCAGAGAATATAGGTGCAAAGCAGAAAATTAAGCTGGGATAACCAGAAATTAAGCTGAGAAGCAGCCATTTCGTTGGGTCACTCCTGAAAATTAAAGCAGATGCTGTTTTTTGTTCAGTAGCTAGTTAGCTGTAGATTCTAGTTATAGGACTCGATTGGGAGGGGAGTAAGGGTAGGGCGGGGCACCCCTAAATGTCGGACCCTTCCTCATGTCAAATATACCTCCTCCTGAAGGCCCCGAAACAGTCACTTCTCCGATCAGCACACCGAAGATGCGTGAAAAGTTTTAGTAGAAACAGGCAAAAATATGGCGAAAAGTGGCAAAAAATTGTGGTTAAACTGGTCAAATTTAGGTTTAATTAGGAAAAAAATATCGCAAATTACCAAAAATTACGTAAAATTGTAATAACGTTGGGACATTGTGAAAAGCTTTGAATTCCAAAAAATTTCAAAATTTCCACCAACAGTGACCTGCCCTCCGAGACCGCCCATTCACACCCGAAGCCACCGGACTTTCGACATCTATGCAATAGAGTTTTATTCACATTATTAGACTGGCCGGTCCTCTCAGAAATTAAATCATTCCAGTGTTTCCGGCTGAAATGATGATTTTACGCGTTATATTGAGATTATAAATGATCAAATATGAACGTTGATCGCTCGAAACTGGGCAATGCGCAGAAAGCTCAGTTTTAATTTTGGCTATTTCATCTTAATGTGAAACACATACCTGCCTATTTTAGAAAAGAGCTCTCGAATATACAGTGCATTAAAATACTATATAATCTTTTTGAAATATGCAGAACGTTGAACAATTTCTACTACTTTTGTAGATTTCAGCATTTTGGCAAAAACTGCTAAACACCATACAGCATATTTGAGATATTTTCACGTCATACCACTATTTCTCATCCTCACGTGATATCAAGAAGAGAGAAGCAGCAGGTCGTTCAACGAATTGGTTTAAACAACAGACATGCACTTTCGCAATCCGACCATTAACCTTAGCTTAGCCTCCCGGCTTTGAATCACAGCACAAACACACCTATTGGTCCAAAGCATAATACTATACCTACGTATTTGTAGCGTCAATGAAAGAGTGACACGACAGTACAATAATAAAGGATTACAATTTAGTTATGATAATTTGACATTATGATCAAATGGTATATTCTGTATGGATCGTTTTGTCAAAGAAATATGTGAATAAATGAAGGGATTTGTCGCAACAAATTGAGAACACCTTAGCAAAATATTGATATATATAATAGCATGATTAGGTAACGCAGCTGATTAATCGCGTATATACCGCAAATCGCTGTTTACTGAGTTAAACACCAGCGCAGTAAAATATTTCCAGTAAATATCTGCGATGAGCATTATGCATTTCATCTTCGAAGTGTTAACGCCACAGTTGTGTACCTACTTGCCTACATATGAGCTGCTCTACATCTACTTAACTTGCAAAAAACCTTCGGAAAAAAAGAATTCCATCGTTGAATTAATTTTCAATCTCGCACAGTATTCATATCGCCACTCTTGAGTAATCATACTGACCAATATTTATTGTATATTAGCATGTTTGAATAGTTTATGTGGAACTAATCTAACGGAACAAATTATCTATTAAAATACCGTTTTTGAACAGCACACAAACACGTGAAATTATTTCTGTTTTGCTATAACATACACATTTCTTATAGCAATCACGAATATAATGCGTGCCTTCGTTTAGTATCCCGAATAGCTCATTATTTCATACTTTAAGATAACATACACCACTTCTATTGACTTGTTCGATAATTTTAGCACATATGCCTCATATAATAGACGTATTGGTATATGTGTAACAGGGCCGTTCCGGCCCGTGATACGAGTAATTTTCATGATTCTGGCATTAAAATGGCCTCGGAACACCAGGGGACTCACTTGAGGTAGGAATGGCATGATGCTTAGTGCCGTGGTGAGGTGGTAGCATTGTTGGCATATCCATGTCTCGCTTATAAATATATACCGTATATTTAGATATCATTGGATCATTCTTGTATAAAAATGTTGTATTTCGAATGCCTAAAATATATGCCGTATGTTATCATTGGATCACATTTGTATATAAAATTATTGTATTTCGAATTGCTAAAATATATGCCGTATATTATCATTGGATCATTTTTTGTATATAAAAATGTTATATTTCGAATGCCTACAATATATGCCGTATGTTATTATTTGGTCATTTTTATCTCGTGTCTCGATTAATGTCGCACTTTGCCAATTGAGCACATTTTGCCTTATTATGTCATATCATGTGGTCATATTGTATCATAGCATGCCGAATTTCGTCGCGTTCTTGTACGATTGCTGGGACGAGTGTTGTGCGCAACGATTACGATAGCATAGCGAGAAACTAAGACACTACAACTGATTTGTGAAGCCCTACGCGGGCTGGCAATTGAGCCCTTTACCGATCGAAAAAGGGGAACCACTCGGAACCTAACCAGCCGTCACTAAACACTAAGGTTTCACGGCTAGGACCGTCCGGGAATAGGAGGCCCCTGACTACACTCTTAAGTTAACCATCTCGTAGAGATAGAAAATGAAACTATCAAACCTACCAGGTGTAAGCTGTACACTGAGCAATGATCATGGAAAACAACAAGCCGTGGTCAGCTGGGATTAGGAGTACGGTAATGGCCCGCAACCGTGTAGTGCACTATGATCCGTGAATGGTCGGAGTTCGTTAGTAAAATATTTGGAGGACTTTAGCTAGGGATCAAACTGCCCCGGACAATGTTAAGATCGCGCCCTTAACGCGACACGATCACCGCTACTTACGCTAAGTTGGGTGGTCCCGAAAGGAACATGACTGCCACCTTTACGTATATTATTACATATGTGTATATATGTATTTATGTGTGACGACGGTGTGTGCATGCCAGGCCTCTATGCCTTCCCTCACCACCTGGAACGTCTTCCCCTAAGCGTATCTTAGGTAAACTGGCTTCCTCGTCTTAGTATTCCGTTGTAACGTGCCTTGATACGACTGATACGAGTGTCCCCCGCCCTCCTGCGTGGTGCATGTGACTACTTATTTTGTTCATCTTACCCAGACAAATCCAACGGCGTGCGCCGGAACTTTGCACGATTCCCCACTAACCCACTGTAGGCGTTCAAAGACGCCCCGCTTTCTGCCGCCAACCACTAGTGGGCACAAATTACCCGAGCTTTTTCCCTTGATCCCAGAACGGGGCGGTTCGTCTCGTCTCACAATTGTGTTCGTCTCGTCGAGACATCCCCAAAACTACCCGGCGGGTCACCGTCCGTCGCCCCGTTAACTCGGGACGTCCGACGAATGCGCCCCTACCATCACTGCTACTCTCTCTCTAATCGCGATAAATTTAGCACCCCCTTAACTCCTGCCTTTCCAGTAAGGATATCACTCCTCATTCGACTCGCCATGTAATGGCGAGCCCAACGATACCCGGCGGGCGTCGTTCCGGCCAACCGTTAAGGCGGGAGAGCCACCAAATCCCTGCGTATTTATATACGTCGGAACCCATATGCGGGTCCCGACCCGATATTACGTTCACCCCCCTTGTGTTTGGTATCATTCGGCCCCGTTCTTCGTCCTGGGACCGAATCTCACCCCAGCCCCTCGGAAATGCCCCGGGTTTCCCCTTGTCCCAACTGCCCGCCCGCGTCCCGTCTCTTTCTCGCCGTGACCTCGCTGTTCTTTTGTTTTCCTTTGCCGCTTTCTCTGACCGACTTTTTTGGTCGGTTGTCGTCGTTGTTGTTGTTGTTGTTCCGCTGCGTGTTTTGTGTGTACCTGAGCGACCTTTCTGTCGCTCAGGTCGTCTCTGTGTGTCGTGTGTACTGTGTGTATTTATGCATGTGTTCATGAGTATTTTATAAGTATACATAGATATATAGTATATATGGTGGACATGAAAAAGAAAAAAAACAAGGACGCGCGAGGACCTATCACGGGTTCCCGAGCCCCAGAATAGGACCCCCGTCCCGTTGGGAGTCCCTTGGAGGATACTCTACCTCCAGCCCCGAAATGGGTTCACCCCGCCATCGGTTCCCCCCTGGGACGGATGAAAGCAGGCTTGATTAGTTAGAAATCGCAAAAAAGATGCGATTTTGCTCGATGTTCTGAGGCGTCCTCATGAGAGAGGGTCACCTTCCAAGCCGCAATTAGCTTAATTAGTTGGGCGACAAGTCGAGATATCAAAGGCAACACAGCAGATGGGGCCGACGACGAAGTACCAAATCGTTGGGATATCCGATCGCTGGTCGTAGCCTGGCACGATAAGTGGACGATTAAGCAACCTAAAAGAGCAAACAGATTTGAATTGAAGAAATAGCTGGAAATTATGTGACCCGAAAGTCACTATGGGACCGGATGTTGTTTTAAAGATGTGGGCGTTGGATCCAATTTCAAAGAACATCCGGCGCTAATGCGTCGTTCACAATAAAATGCGTGCACTCACTGCACACGGTTACGCGAGAATCGCAGTTGTCGTTACATTGTAACGACAATTTTATCAGTCGCTACAAGCTTCGTGCAACAGCTGACATTTCTGAACGATGGTTGTAGCGACTATATCAAACGATGTTACACTGCTTGTAACAACATTGTTTAAAGCTGTACGCGCAGTGTAGCAACAACAAATATTGTCGCACGATGGTGTAGCAAAGAATAAAATCTGAGCACTGCAGCTGTAACAACAACCGTACCAGCTGCACGCTGGTGTATCAACAATTGGGAACCACGTACGCCATATATGTTACGTGAACCCAAATTGTTGAACGCTGGCGTAATAAACAGCTGAATCTTTGCACTCTTGCTACTGAAATCAAGGTAGCTGCACGGTGAGATTTACTTAACTAAACATCCTCAATGTAATGTCTGAGGTCCCGGAGTGTCATAGCTGGGTCCTTGGGGGCTTCTACCTCCTAGGGGCACATCAGATGAGCTTGAATGAGAGGGGGGAAGGTGGCACCTACAGCGCCACGGAATTGGAGGCCTTGTCAGCAGGGGAAGGGGAGCTGGGAGTCCGAACATCAGGTGTTCATGCCGCTACCCCTTCCCATGTATGTACTTAACATATTTGAGCCTAGAATTGTTGGTAACTAGCAAGAACCCAAGCGTATTGTATGATGTATATAAATTGGGAAAACCGTCATTTCGATCTCTAATCCCGGAACCAGACATCAAATCAAAAAACGCTGGGTAATGTACACGGTAAACGATATGCCCGTTTGCATGAAGCCAAGATCTTGAAAATCAATTAAGTCGTTCCCGAGTTATGGCCGATCGCATACAAACGAAATTTAAAAGCTCTAACCCCTGCAACACACAATATCCATTACGATACAATACGCTATGACTAGTAACTCTATCGAGATTGCAGAGCGCAGCGAAGCGTACAAAACTAATACAGACAATAAGTTTCCCACGTCCGAAAACACACAAGTGCCCAGCTATGACAACCGCGCATGGCTGGCGACCATCATTGTTGATCATGGAATAATACACGATTATTCCACTAGAAAATTAAACACGCACAGTCCGCTAGCCCGAAAGTTTACTAGGAACGTCCTCGTCCACCGCGCCCCAAACCGAGCAGGGGAATTTTGACGGACAAATTATCTGTTCTCCAAAAGCGAATTCGCTACACCAAGGAGGCCACGCCACTGATCTTCCGACTTTAAACTCTCAGGGCTTGTCGGAACCCTGTGGGGGCCGCATTGGCTGCAACGCTCCTAAGCGGAGAAATCTAGGGTTTTATCCAAGCAGAACAACTTGAGTTTCAACTTTCTAAAGCAATTATCAACTTTCACTCCAGCGTTTAACACAGCTAAATGAAACTAAATAACTTCCGATGAGTCTATAGGATAGGGAATGACGGCTAGGCTCCATGACCTGTGAGCAGGTGTCGGTGCTAGCCTCCCTGGGGGACCTCAGAAATCATGCCAGAAACTAGACCCGTGCGCAACCAATCAGGCGGGGTCCGAACACACCCCGTGAAGCGCGCCTGTGGCCTGCGCTCCGTAGCTTCTTGGGTCTGACCAAGAATAAAGTTAAGATTTCGACAATTCATGGTCCGCCCTTGAGGTTACGTTTGCCGGGGTCGTATGTGCATGGTGACAGGAAGTTGCGCCATGCAGCTGAGTCCCGTTATTACATATGTAATAGCAGCTTTTTAGATAAATATGCAATGTACTTCTGTGCAAAATTTTCACATTTCTACGTCTTCTTAACATACTTCAACCTATAAAAGTGGTGTCGAGTGCTACAAATATTGCGACTATTCTTGAACACATAAATTATTAACAAGTGCTTTAGAATACACGGAACAGGATGACGACAGTTGTCGAAATGATATATCTATATACGTAGGAATTGAATTTTAACCTAACCTACATTGAGTATGATTTCACATTTTTAGAGGTTGATCTATAGGTCTCCAATTCTGTTCCGGGGAATGCTATGGGAAGCTAGATATATTATATTGATGAGAAATTGCAGCAGCAACATAGGCACAGAAGAGAAAACTGTTTGTTCATCGTGAACGGGTTCAGGTGGCGACTTGAAAAACTGGGCGGAACATAATTCTGTTTCGTAGTATAGATAGCCAGCAACAATTTGGATACCTATAATGTCAGAACCACCAGCGACATATTAGTGGCACCGCTGTTGACACAAAAAAGCTTGCATTCTTGAAAACTGCGCATGCACATTTGGTTAAAATCTCAATTCTGGTAGCTAACCCGCAGCTGACACGTTGCCTAAGTTAAAAAGTTCTGGAATTTTTTCCACTTAAAGTTTAAGCATTATGATTTGCTCATAATATTTTTTATGTGCAGTAAATGAAGAGGACGTTTAGCGTTCCCAAATCCTTATGTATAAAGGTATAGTTATGCGGCGTTCATAGATAAATGTTTGCACTCACTGCAGAGTGCCCTAACTTTAAGTTTGAGTTCAGTGACTATTGCAATTCAAGGCACTAAATTGAGGTTCCTTTAAACTGAGCGCCCTTTAAACTCATAGAATGACAACAACAAACCGATAATACATTCGTAGCAACACTACAGCCATTTTTATCAAGCCTGAAACGTTTTTTGAGCGCTGTCGCAAACGCAGATTTCATATATATTGCATCGTATAACCGGGATATGGTATTTTAACTGAATTCTTAAGCCAGTAATACATGAGTACTATTTTCTTAGTCATTTTTGTTACTTTAGTTTTATCCTATAATTTTGCTTTTGACATGTACCGTAATTAATTGATTTTTCTTCCTGATATTGTTCGTCTGAATTGTCCAGTGAAATGCTAACATGGAAACAGATTGCCGGTCGAACGAGGAACACAACAAAGAATCTTCTACTCAAGTTAGTTTAGTTTGTATATACAAATAACTACTGTGACTATGGCTTGTTAACTCTTAAACCAGGGTAATGTCAACATACTTCAAACATTTAGGCTTGAAACGAACTAAGTTAATTGTGTCACTCAGTAGTAACATTATTGACAAGAAATTCCTTAGATTTTGAATGAGCTACAGAGATATAATTTAACGGCGGCTAATAGGCGAGGACTATTCGCTATAAAGGTGTGAATTTTACGGCTACTTTAGTATATCACATGCACATATATCTTGTAAAGGGGCAGCGACATCTCACCGTATGAAGATGAATGCACAGTTGTCCGTTAAACAAGATTAATTGGATAACCGGTAGACGTATATTTAGTTTCTGCTTCGGCTCAATACAAGTTTCCTCTTAAACGTGTTAAATGATTCAACGGTGGGCCAGAATTGAAACACACCTATCTTCATTTAAATACTTCAACAAATTCTTTCAAAACGCCAACAGTTTTGTAAAATGAATTTGGGATCATTGCACGTGGGTTTACCGTCAGCCGATGGTTCGCTGCATTAACACAAAATTTGTATGTGTAATATTTATGTCTCAGTAACAACGGATAAGGTTAACCCTTTAATGCCCACAGAAGCCAAATCGACACAACGCACACTGTATTGTGCTTTGTCAACCGAGTTTGCCGCGTAGTGTTGCACGTGAGTTGCTATTCGCTTCAAGTTTCAGTTAGGAACAGAATAACAGCTCCTAGGTGGCTTAGCGATTGTGTATGCCGCTTGCAATAGTACAGCCCAGATTATATCATTAATGCCGCCGTGCTTTTGCCAGACATTGTACAATACAAAAATTGACTGCGGCATGAAAGATTTCAAGCACAGTTGATACTTTGCCAATAGCAATTTCATATCTTCGCGTTTACCATATTTGCTATGATAATGGCTCCGTTATGCAACTATAAACATTATCCCTTTACTGCTGAATTAATTTACATGGCGACTATCGATCAAAAATTACAGGTCTGCGCGAGGAAACGAACCCGAAAGAAGCACTGAACAGAAGGTCACGTTTACCTTAAACTGAGCTGTTTGAAAGCTAGTGATCGGATTCTTAAGGATGCCCACAAACTATGCGAACAACAACTGCAGGCGTTAAAAGTTTAATTACTGTATTAATGCGATCTACAGCGCCGCCACCGGGGCAGGCGGGCCGCTCTCTCCAACCAAAGACATTTCTAGAGGACCGAGTATCGCTTTAATCCTATATTATTTTTGTAAAATGCTTTGCAGATTGTCTTGAAAAATATATTTAAATAAGACCTACTCGTTTTCAGAACTATTTCATTGTTGATTTCGTATAGTTTCTTTTCCTTGAAGAGGTTGAAGGTTTTCATTTATAAATACGAACTTGTTGGGCATCAATTTTGAAAGCATCATAGCTGTTATTGGTAGTAAGGAACAAGGATATGAAACAACAATCAAATGAAAATCCGAAATTTTCAACAACAGTACAAAATCTGGTTTGTAACTTTGACTTGAGCATAGCTAAGATTAGTTAAACGCATAATTAGTGGTCCCGTTTGCTGTAAATGTGCTATGTGTCAAAGGCTACAATATCAAGTGCCGTACAGGTGACTTTTATGCTCTAAAACATAGACATTAAACAATAGTGTTAGCAAAAGGCCTAATTTTTGTAACCAAATTGGCGCAAAATTGGATATGCTGTCTGAACCATATCGTCATTTCTAACAAATGATTTTCACTTTTTTCCAACCATGTATTCGTTCTCCGCAAATTGAAAAACCATAAAATTATTAAACAGATAAAATACACATTTTACCGTTGAAATGTGAACCCAAACAACCATCGTGGCCAACGCTGGTGCATTGCACCGGAGTGCGTGTAAAATAAAAAATATAATATTAAGACATATATAGACCGTAAAATGTTCTGTTGGCATACCATGTTTCTTTTACGATGTGTAAATTGTTCAGGTGCAAAATCAAACCTCAAATTGTAAATCTTCCTATTTTTCCTCTAGTTATATTACCGCCAAGGTTTGATCGGCCGTGGCGCACAATACAACCATCAAGATGCGGTTCTGGACATATATGTGGATGCTATGTTATGTATCTGTTGTGTGTTCATGTAGCTTTAGGACAAAAGAATTGCACTTGCAAAATTAACAGGAAGGATGTGGTGGTGTTAATATGTACCAAATTGAAATCGGGTGGAACAACATATGCCAGTTAAACATTGTCAGCCTAATAAAATGTTGCCAATTTGTTTATAAATACTATTAAGATTTTTATTTGTTCTGTATATCGGGGGAGTTTTGGACAAACCGCCACTTGGAACCATCTGGGTTTTACATTGCAAACGCAAAGATCTTGCGTAATTATTATTTCAATTTCATTTATAAAACCAGTAATGATTGTGGAAACATTCCTATTTAGCTTTAAACTGTTTATCTTTATATATTATGTGCTCTTACATTATAAACAAAAATTTGTCCTGTATCTGCCGGCAATCAGCGAACTTACAGCACGAAGAAATATTTTTATTTGTTCATAGTAGTATATTTTTACGATCTCGCTGGACGTACAAATATATTTAGTAATATATAGATCGATTAAACGCAGTGGACAATAGTCGAAAAAGGCGGTGCTTTAAAATAAAACATATATGTCCTTCAATTCTTACATTCTTGACATAATTATTAATAGCAAACTCAATGATTTTTAAAAGTCAAATAACTGATTGAATATTTATGTATTCTGTGTAAGCATTTAAGAGCGACAAATATTACGATTACTTGTGGTTCAACAAAACCACAACTGCATACTTCAATCAATTTTATGATTATATATAATATAAAGAAGCGGGCAAGCACAAAAAATTTGTATATATTTGGAAAGTTGATTTTCTGCTTGTGTGGAATATAAACGTAAAATATAATAATCTAGCACTGTACGTTTAGTGCGTTATTTCAAGCAAGAAATTCTGAATCAACCTTGAGCTTAGTTTTGTCGTTATATAGTGTTTTAGTATTATTGTTAATTTATTTGCTCTCTAAAACAGGTTGAATATTCGAAAATACGGTCAGGTTTATAGCCTTCATTATTATTGAGCGTTTCCGGCTGTTCAAATCGGTCGCTAGAGTGCTGCATACAGCGTTTGTCGTTCGATTGTTATAGAACCACTTTCCACTATTTGACCACTTTACATATCAATATTTCGTTCAAAAGTCATCAGATTTAATGAATATATTTACCGATACTATTTGTTATTATAAATTTTCTCATAAAGGTACGTT
Organism: Trileptium ribeirensis; assembly: GCA_030248225.1. Taxonomy (NCBI): domain Eukaryota; kingdom Metazoa; phylum Nematoda; class Enoplea; order Enoplida; family Thoracostomopsidae; genus Trileptium; species Trileptium ribeirensis. The sequence goes on from JASANE010017192.1 coordinate 45,969, forward strand.
AAGACTTTCAGATTTTCAATTAAATATTTACAGCTCAAAATCTCAGCAGAATCGGCATAATATCAAGACAAAATTTTTCTTAATCTTTATTTTCATTGTTTGTTTATCTGAATATTTTAGCACTGTTCAGAGTTTTGAAACATTGCATATTTATTCAATTAGTAAAGTCACGACGGAAAGCAAGACTGTGTTCAAATGTACGGATTTACGAAAAAAGACAAAAAAGTTAAACTTCTGCTCCAATTTTGAACATAAATTTTGAGCTAAAAATTTGACATTGTGCACTCAACTTAAGCTTTACGCTATAAAACGCACTGAAGGAAGTAGTATATGTTGAAAGGAAGCAATACGGGAATTTGCTTTTTCTTTGATTTCATGGAAACTCAGAACAGATGAATTGTCCTTAAGCCTTGCCAAAATAATATATACTTGCGGAAAATTTGTAGCATTGATCTGTAGATACGGTAAAATGGTAAATGGTATATTTTGAAATAACCATCTTTTTCCATTTCGCCTTTAAATATAACCAAGGTTTGATTACATACAGCTTGGAATATCTTGTAATGTCGCAAATTTTTTTAAAATAATGTCACCAGATTAAATTTAAACCTCGAAGATAAGATTAACTGCCTTTTTGACCCAAGTTTAATGACCAGGAAACTCACGTTAACAGTATTTTCATCTCTATGTAGAATATGTATGATACTAAACGCAAATAATTATGATTTATGCAACATCGCCTGGTTTGAATCTGTTTTTATTAAATTTTACTTTCATTCAGTACGTTTGGGAATTAGCACTACAGAATTGACTGTTGTAACTAATCGAATTGTCAAAAATATAATTATACACGCTGTCTTGATTGAAAATGAGTGCAGCTCAGGGTTTGGCATTAGGCATGGCTGTGCTTTGCTGAGCTTTTCTTCTATACGAAACATTTATTTCTGTAGCCAAAATCTACGCCAAAACTACTGCTTACATCACCTATAGCGCACCATAAAACAAACTGAACCAACGCTTAGTGAAACTTGTGTCTGTTCATTTTTTGCTCGTTCTGAGTAGCCAACTCTCCTTTTCAAGTATGCCCGGACCAACATCTCAAGTTGTTAAGTTCGTACTAGACATGTTCTTTATCACTGTAACTTTGTATTTGCAAGCTTGATGGAATCGTGTAGAGTGATAGTGCTCTATTTCACCGTAAATGCGGCTATTGAAGAGTCCGAAATGACACCTTCGACTATAATAAAACGGCTTCAACATTTTCCTTGCTACATTATCATTGCGAAATCACTAAACACGGACATCGGGTAATAAATCGCTACCCGGGTACACCACCCGAGTAAACTCTTGGGTATCCGATTACCTATTCGTGTAGCCGGGTAGCCCGGACTAATTTTGGAAGCTCTCGTAGGCCATAGCTTCCTTTTATATTTGCTGTAAATTTGGTACCCCAAATCTGCAAGTAAGACTTCTAGCTTGTGGAGGTGTCCGCCTAAAAATTGTTTTATTCGGCCTATCATACAATGCTGAGTGCTGATATGCAAATATGGCTAAGAAAATGGTGATAAACCGCCAAAGGACAAATTCTTAGTCCAGAGTGAGCTATTCAGTCATAAGAAAAGAAGATTGTAGAGGTAGAAAGAATTAAAGGTGCGTTTATATAAATGTGCCGGTACTATCGTTTATATGTTTTTACACAGTAAGGATGCTCGAAGCGGGATAATATAGACGTGTTGCTTTCTCGTGCACAGAGTAAAAAAGTTTTGGGTTGTAGAAAATCTATAATTAGGTTTGGTTTTCCGAGAAATATAGGGAAAGCAATAGTGCTTTTTCAATCTCTCCGATCATGTAGTTACCACCTGCATGCCGACTTACTATTGCTTATAAGTTTGGATTTCACTTGGGGCTACTGTGATAGCTAGATAACAGAGTCGTAAACCAACACTTAAGCTAAATCATGAAGAAATCCAGGATCCAAATTTGCATTCTGTAAGAATAACCTATAGTCCTACTGAATCTGGCCTTCCAGAGACAATGATATACAATCAGCAATGGTTACGAAACACGTAACAAAACGTAAATATTTTCAATTTTTATAACAAAACTTTAGTATGGCGCAAAAAATTCATGATCGCGAGATGAGCCAAGACAATAGCAGCCGTTATTTTACTAATCTATTGTGATACTGTTAACCTTAAACAAGCTAGCTTTGTTACGTTATTTGGTTAGAAATAGCATCTTTAGGTCAAATCGACGACCGCTGTTGGTAAATTTATACAAGACAAATATTGTTTTTCAAGCAAATATATATTCAAATTCATATAATTCATATGTTGTATGTGATGCAAATATATAAAAAGTTCATACATTATACGACATAATTCATACAATAAAGGGCTAAAATTGCAATGATATTTCATACTGAGTAATTTGAAATGCAGGCATAAGAGAAAAGCGTAACATGAAACTCCATACAAAATTGTTTTGACATTAGCACATTGCAAATGTAAAAAAATGTCGCATTAAAATGTGTATGTAAACCAGACCACACAAGCAAAGTCTGACACAGTACACATATAAGTATGACATATAACAGTTATTTTTAAAAGGGCAATATAAACGTGAAGCCATCAAAAACCAAATTGATATTCAGCAGTTAAACTTCGAACCCTAAACATTTACATGCCATACATGCTCGTAGGGGGGGTTAATACCCCCCCGCTGATGTCTGGTTACCATTCTCGAGGATCCAGTTGCCTCCCCCTCCTCCCATACCACTGACAGGTAACCCTACCCCACCCCTTGGAGGCGCTGCAGGCGCCAAATCTATAGGTACTTTTCGGGGCGCCGGAGGCGCCACCCAACCCACCCCGCTACCGCCCCCGAGAACCAGCAAGCTTTCTGGAAGCTGTAATTCCCCGCACCAAATTGCTGATATTGGTATAACAGTAGCTCGCTGATAGGAGATACAGTCGTGACACCATCTTCAAATGGGCTGTTCATTAGATTTTTCACAAACACGTAAATGAATATATGATACGTAAATGAATATATAACGTATATAATGAACGTATGTGCAACTATCTCTGTATATATTTGTCGTTACATGATAGATGGTATATAAACATTCTGAATAAACATTTAAATTTTTATTTTTCGCCTCCAGGATACATCCGTTGTCGACCTTAAAAAGTGGTACTGTACCCCCACGTAAAGTTTAAAGTTACACAAACCCATTTTGGATTGTTTAGATGCGGTATATTATTATAGTTAGCTATTTGTACAGATTATTTTTAATGTTTTACAGAGTTTTGACAAACTGCTGTAGTTTGCAGCTATATAGTGGCCAATCAAGTTTCTTTTAGGTTGGATATAGCATAATATAAAAGGTGTATTTTGCAGATGTCACATATGAGTTCGTTAGTTGTTTGTTACCTGTTTACCCCGATTCACCCATAAGTTAAGCCTTTCCATCTAGCAGCAATTTTTGTTATTGCGTTCTCGTTTTAATTTTTTGTTAAATTTTTAATACGCATGTTTCTATTGATACAAGTGTCCGAAGCAAATACCGGAAAACAATAATTTTGAGCTTATATAATATAATAGAAATTAGAAGAAGCCTTGTGTCCAAATTATAATCTCTAGTATTCAAAATACGTTGGTTCCTCAGCAGAAGAAACTTGGCATCTTGTGAATCACCTGTATACACTGCATTTTTCGACTTCCGTAATGTACCCTTTGGGTTAACTATATTTTTTAAGTTATTAAGAAGACAATTAATTTTCTGGTAAAGCTCTGGAAAATAAATTCCGGTTAACATTCCCGGATACTCGGGACCCGACTGCTGGAACCTGGTACTCGACACACTACCCTGATACCCGACCAATCGTATAACCAACGTCGGGCACCCTGGTACCCGGGTAATAGTCCCATTCTTAATAATCACTGTGCGACAAAGTTGTACTTGGATTTTCATAAACATGACTGAAACGGCACGGATAACAAAGCCTTATTGTTTCATACAATGGTCACACATCGCATTATTAGTTGTGCAACGTGCTAATGATAGCAGTCTTTCAACAGCATACTATAGCTTATTATCTTTCAGCAACTGATTCAATCGAATAATTCTCGCAAACATTACGATTTTGGCGACAAAAACACTTCTCATGGATATATTTCCCAAGGCGATGATTCCTCTACTGCGAAGAATTCACGTGCCAGTATACAGCCTGAAACAGTAGTGGATGGCCATAGTAGTGTGAGACGTGTAGTTGCCAACAAAATCCACGAACCACATCATCAGGAATACTGTGCTAAATCTTGTTGCATAAACTCAAACTTTCCGATTTTCATCATTAGGTCAGCATCAAAGTTCATGACTCGTAAAAAGTGTTCGCATCATCATGTTCCGCACAATATTGAGGTGAGTAATTAATGTACTCCGTACAGATGGCTAATATTTATTTGATTGGGATTGATGTGTGTCACGTTTTAGCGATACTACAAATGCCTCCGGTGCAGAACACATCCACTATTGCCCTCTTAACTTATGAAGCTAAATTAATTTTGTCCCTAACTTCTGAGGTAATTGGTTGACAACATGCACAGTTTACCGTTGGCAACATACGATAGCTGTCGGCTTGAATGAAATTTTAACCAGGTAATGATCATATATGATCATGGGAAACAGGTGGAATTATCTGCCCTGGGACCACACCTCAACCCTTCCTCCGCATCTTGCTGCCTGACCAATTCCTCCTGGGACGTAGCCTGATTAACCCGACCACACAAACGTCAAAGGCGCACCGAAAATCTTGACAAAATATGGCAAAATCGGGCAAAAATGAGCAAAACTTAGGCGAAGTTGGAAAAATTTAGCTGAAAATTGAGAAAAGATATTTGAAAATTGGTAAAATGAGTGCCAAAAATATTTAAAATTTGAGTTCCAAAACATTTTAAGATTTAACCCCTGACGGCCTCCACCGCCGCAATCGCTATGCCCACCTGGGACTTTGGAGCTCGCGCATGTATGGATGTATGGGTAATAATTTCTACTAAAGGCAATCAATGCTGCAACGTAATTGCAAAACTATTTATTGCGTTTATGTAAATTTTTTATCGGCTCCGTTAGCGTTTCTTGGAGCTCTAATTAATTGCTTAGGTCAGATTTTTGTGCATGAAATATGTTACTGCTACCGCAGCAGAATATGTGTTTAAAACATAAAGATTGTTATTCGAGTTCGAGTACTGTAGTTTGCTGTGTAATTTATGTTACAAAAGTGAATAATTTCGATGCATTGAAAATACATACCGCTGGAATCGTGGTGACCGTTAAACGGATGGTTTCGCTTAGATATTGGCTAGAATTCTATCCTCATTGGACCATGTGACAATTTTAAATTTCGCGCAATTAGCATTTAGTTTTGTTTGGTACACAGGGAATGTTTAAACAACATCGATGGGCTTACAAAATACTATATTAATAGCCGACTGATATTCTTCAAAGGCATAGCAATTTATACCCGAAACAGCAACCCTATCTTATTCTTCATATGTCGGTATATGCTTACTGCATAAGGCTAATCGTATTACAAAATAACTTTTATGCCAAACCGAATGTTAAAGTTTATATGCTTGTAATGCGTTAAAATTCGTGAAGTACCATTTAGTTACGTAACTGTATTCAGTGCGTAACGTGCGTTACGACCCATGAACAGATACTTTCGCAGGTTTGCTTAAAGCAGTATATATTTGTAGGAATCACGAATTTTTCTCTGCTCCACGCAATGTAGAATTGGTAGCGTTCTCCGCAATTTCATGTAAAGCGGTTGTGATCTTGAATACATGTATAAAAGTCGGCAACATCATGCTTAGAAGAGATACATTGCGGCGGAAATTTTCAGTTTGGACTTACACTTTTAATGCCTGATCTTATTTACATATCGTGAAATATTTGACAAACTATAGCTGACAAAACGAATTTCATACGAGCTGTGCGTAAACCAGAACCATTTACGAACTGTTGCTCAGTACCTTAATGAACCTCGCAGTGAGAGAAAAACAACGCACCCGCAATCGATTATAACAACATACAGCTACCGATCAAAATGCATCGCAATGTTCGCTGTTTCCTGTTTGCTAGCTATTAGGATTCCTTTATTAGGAATGAATCAACTATATTTTGATTAATCATGGGACGGACGAAGGCCATGTGCCATTTTTGAGGCCAGAAAGTTGTTATAGCAGTTAGATTAGCACAGTATCAATACTGAACAAATTGGCACTACTAAAATGTACAGTTTGACAGAAACAAAATGAATGTTAATGTCTTGTCTCATATCCTTCAAGGCCGACAGGCAGAGGCCATAGCATCTCACCAACACATAGTTTAGCACAACAACACACCAAACAACAAAACAAAAAAAACCCAACCCAAACCCCACCCACCAACACCACCCACAAATAGAGTTTTCTTGTGGTGCGTATATATAGATGAGATATGCACCAGTATCAGCCAAGGACAGGAGGGTTTACTTACCCGCTGGCCAGGAACCCCCCCAAATTGGCATTTTGCTCATAATTGTTAAAAATTCTCCACGCCCTTTCGGCGCGATACAATGCGGTGGCGTTGCAGAGCATTAGGGATGGGTAGATATGGCTTATGGTGTCCGTCCTTTAGAGGGTAAACAAAAATTTTACCTATACTCCTACGCCACTCGCCTTATGAGTATATAGTTCTCAAGCATAAATTTAAGATACAAAGAATTAATGTAATGTTATACTAAATTTTTACGATACAAGTTTTACACATTCACTTGAAAAACATAAATAATTTTTTAATTATTTATGCTTAAAGAATTTAACATTTTTTCAAAAATATATATTTAACACCTTTACAAATATATTATTCTATAGCTTGTTTTGCAGTATTTTCTTGCTTGCCTTTGCGACGTCAAATGGCAAAAACGGTTTACCCATCAACTTCGAATTCAAACATCTTGGGCGTCTGATGTTCGTCAGCTAATAACAAGTTTAGAAGACGAAAATCAAGTTGTCAATCCGGCCTCATTTTTGCCTAAGACAAACATTGCTGCTCTAAAGGTTAAGATTATAAATAGCCGCGAAAGTTCGTTGTAAGCTGTATAATTGGTAATAACAAGTGGTGTGTTGTTTTACAGATTAACAAACAAAGTCGCAGAATTTTGTTTTTATAAGTATCACATAGGTAATTTCCTATTTTTTGTCTCTGGCGCTGTTCGTGTTACATTAGCATAAACGAATAAAGTTCAAAATACTTTTTAGTCATTCGAGGAACATAGGTTCAACCAATACAAATCGATCTCGGATTTATAGATCGTCCACTTTAAAATTGAAGATAGGATAAAAAATTTCCCCAAAATTTACGTGGATGCTACATAGAACCAACAAATTTGAAAAATTGTGCGTGCTTCAAAATTTTAATCACTCATTAATTTGCTGGGTGCTTATCTTATAATAAAGAAATTACCAAGTAATTTGAAAATTTAACGGGTGGTAATGAATTGCGCGCGTGCACCCTGTAATTTTGTTGGTGGAGTCGAGATCCAGCAATTCGAATTTTTGTAGGACAAATTTTATCTCACTCCTTCACTTTTAAAGTGGGCCATCTATTAGTTTACCTTTAGAGTTTAAATGTGGATAACCTAATAGTAATATTGCTGCATGAGCATAAAAACAAAATATTTAAATCTGTTTTCGGCTTTGGTGTTTGTGCGAAAAATACTGATTGATTAAATTCCATTTCTGGAGCTACCAGCAGTATAGAGCTCAAGGCTTCTTGTATGCACTTTAAATGTCGTACCTTTCACGAGTACAAACTTTAGCTTTCAATTCTTTGTTTTAAACTATTTTGATGATCACAATAATCTGACGTTTAGTATTCTCCATTTTGTGTTGTTTTCAACGGTGTTAATGCAAATTCTGTAGTACTACACTAGCAGCAACTGAAGTTTTTTTATGAAAATGAAAAATAGGTTTTGACAGATCAAATGAATAACAGGATCACAGTGGGTAAAGGTGAATATGCTTGGCTTAAATAATTTCATACCTGACCTAGTTGTTCGTGGTATGCTTGTACTTTGGTATTGTGGTTTGAGACAAACTAATGTCAACTGTGTATTTGGAGAATACCACACGTGATAAATTTGAAAATGTTTATAAAAGTATTACCATTGTTCCCACGCAAGTGTATAGCATCACTAAAGCATCAACGCGCAGTGTACTCTTCGACAATGTTTGATTTCTTAGTTGCTGCAATACGTCTACTGGATTAAGCTCCTTCAATCAAATTTATTCAAATATTGCTATATTTAATCCACTTTTTTAAGCGAACATTCAGACATTAATCATTAGAAGCACAGACGAAAAGTATTTAACACGTTGTACTAGGTTTTCCTACGTGGACATTAATCAATTTGCTTACTTTACACCTCATCCTGGTAGGTATATTTTTTAATTAGCAGATCTCTGCGCAGGTACGATATTAAGTAAGCTATTGTAATTTCGAAAGAATTTACTTATAGTTGTAGTACATTCTTCTTCACTGTAATCTTTAAAATGTCTCTAGCTCTTGAAGGGGTCAGGATACCGTTAGTTTTACCACAGATAACAAAAACCGTACATCGCTTTCCGTTGCACGACATTTCTTCAGGTGTCTATTTAACACTGCAAATATAAAGCAATAAGTTTTCGATTTCCGGCATCTGAGTTTTAAGATATGACATGTTATGATATTGGTTTTAAATTTATATAAATCAAGAATAATTACGCGCACGGCGAAAAATTGAACCTGGCGTGACAATTCCACACCCAGTGACTATCCTGATGTTTCAAATGCAGTTCTTCCGAGTTTCAGGAGCACAATAATGACAGCAACACCTGAGGAAAAATCAGGCTTTTTTCAATAAATATCAAAACTATAGGATGCCAGATTTTTCAACAATGTCCAGTGCTGGAATGTTCGAAATTTGCAGCCTCTACTTTAAAAAATTTAAACTTAAAGCTTAATTTTTCGCATGGTATGCTCCAAATATTAAATACTCACCAGGCGAATGCGACGGCTTCTATGAAATGCAACATAAACCTACACTTAAGTATTCGTTGTAGTACCCTAATACGAAAAATGTAACTTTCTGATGCAAAATTTTTTCATTCTTCGCAGATGTTCTGACTAATACTGCAGTGTGTAATACAGCAAAGTGGGAGTTGTAACTGTCGATTAGACTCTGCATTTTTGATATGACACCTACGAGCAGAATTTGATCTTGAAATATCGTAATATCCATATGGCTGACATCGCACCTACCAACTCTAGTCGATATGAAATATTTTGCGTAGCAAATCATTGAATCAGCGCAAATTCAAATCTATATGCTCAATCACAACCAAAATTCTAACACAAGTTCGCTCGTACAATTTATCTACCAAGTAACTCAAACAAAAAAGTTTACACGTTGTCTTCACTGGAATTAGTTCCACTAACTATTCTTATCCAGATTTGACAAAGCATTTATGTTTTGTTTTAGTGTTATATATGTATTATATATCGAAATTTTATTGTAAAAGGTCTTTAACTCGGCAACGAGTTGACTGGTATAGTAAATCTTTCCACAGGATACCAATAGGGCCTGAGAATATACCTGGTGCACACTTTCTTGTAGGTGAAAATTACTGAATATATCTTCTCTCCACACGATAATTACCTCTAATTTAGCTCTTATCATCTACTACAAAGCAATGAGTGGACCCATTCACTGAGATATTCAAGGCGCATGTGACCTTTGTCGTAGGATCAACAAAAGCGACGTTAATACATGTCGTTGAAATTTCAACACTGGGGTAATAAGCCATAACGCTGTTTTTGCTGATATTACTGTCATCGTCTATACGAAAAAATGGTTGATCCGGTTTAGGCCCAATCTTTCTGTTCGAGTATAATTAGATTACATCATGTATGTGATTGAAGTTGTCACTATTTCACGTTCTATAAGTGATAATTTAGCGAAAATCTCCTGTTGGGACCAAACTCAGAAGAATATGATACTATATGCATATGTGGGAAAAAGGATTTAAACTATAATAATAATAATAACACGTTAAATTCTATAAAATTAGTATTGTATTGAAAAATTTTGCTCAATTTATAAGAGCCACAATCTGTCTGGTAATAATATAATCGCGCCATTTTACGGAAACCATTCGGTTCAAACCCTATTTCTATACTAAGCTCTGCCTGGAACCAAATCTTGTACCGACTTTTTCTTAGAGGCCATAATAAAATTATACAAAATTAAACGTTAACGTTTAGGAGATATTACAAGAATTTCCAGGTGGCGTCTTTGTTTCTATCGAAGATGAGTTGTGGTCGGCACCATTGGAATTTGACGAAAATGATACAATTCAGCGACTACAAAGGTACTGCTATAATAGTTTTACCAACAGTGCATTAGGGAAGAGTATGACACTTCCCTGCACTCATATGTTAGCCCGTGTTTGTTGTCGCGGACGTTTTCGGCCTGACCCCCCAGGTTCTGGGGGGGTCGAGATGCCCTGACCCTCCAGTTTCTGGGGGTCTAGCTAGGACCCCAGTTTTTTTGGGGGTGTAGCTCGGACTCCCCAGTTTTTGGGGAGGGTAGCTAGGACCCCCAGTTTCCGGGGGGTCAGTCCATAAGCAGCTGCCTATACATCGGCCCCCGGTTTGGGCGGTCCGACCGACCCCCCCCCAAATACTGGGGGGGGTCGCCGAGCTACTACCCCAGAAACTGGGGGGAGGTCAGGACATCTCGACCCCCCAGAAACTGGGGGTCAGACCGAAAACGCCCGTGACATCAAACACGGGCTAATACATGAGTGCAGGGAAGTGCCATACTCTTCCGTAATGCACTCTTGGTTTTACTAATTGCAATCTGCGCTTAGCTCAATTTTATTAGCATGAGCGTTTTATGCATGTATTTCTATAGCTATAATAGCTAGAATCGTTTATTTACTGGAGCAAAGGTTACACGGAGAGTACAGTAATATGGTATTATTCGCCACCGTCCTTCAGCACGGTGGTGATATGTATTCATTTTGACAGTTTTAAAGCTTATATTATGACACACAGCATTGGCTGCTACACACGTAGTTAAATGTATTCTATAAAAGCGCGTATTATTGATAATATTTATACAATATATACAAAGTTGAAACAACTGTTCCTGATTGCATTGAATTCAAAATACATAGTTCCTCCTTAGTTTGGCAGCTTGTGTTGGACAAGCTTGTCGCTTGCAAAGGTTGTTGCTAAAATGCATTGACTTGGTTTTCTCTGACTACAGCATAGATCATCAGAGCGTGCAACAAACATTGTTTGCCACTAAATATTCTATGGCTGCCAGGTCTTGAATGAGAGCCGGAACTAGGTCTGCCTACGTTGCAAATATGTAAACGGCTGGTTGAAAACTTTTCTCATATAGATTTGGTCCCGACATGTGATATATAGGTATGTAAACGCTCAGAAAACTCGAACAAAGCGAAATGAAGCTCATTCTATTATTTTTCTCGTTATATTCGCGGAAAATGGCTTGAACAAGGCCCAGGCGTCTGATGGTATATTCGGAGAACATCAAATGTTTTAGCACGCTTAATGACTTTTTCAGATCAAATAAACTTGAATTATGAAACTAATTGAGATATATGATGTGCCAAATACATAAATATGTGTTTATGCAACATATAGGCGCTGAGATCATCGTTGTTAGCTTCTGAAGTGTTCATGAGAAAAAGTGCGAAAGACTGTATGCCATTTATTTCAAGTTTTTACTACAAGTGTGTTACAAATGATATTCAGGCTTAGAAATTTCTTTCGTGAGCACCTTTTTTAAATCTAGATTACTAAAATTTGTTGCTTACACAGTAATAAATAAATTCAGATAGCGGCTATCTTATATAAAGTGTTAAATTTACATATTTGTAAAACTCTTTGCCCTAAACTAATTGTTAATATAATCAGCCAGCAGACACTAAAAAGTCTCATGTAAATCAAAGCACAATGTTGATAGTATACGTGTCTGTTTTATCGCAGCTGTGCGGATTGTGACTATGTTTTTAACCGTTTTCAAAATATATATTTATACACCTCTGCAACAGGTAACCATTAGACATGTCGTTGTTTATTTCCTGCAATATATTACAGTTAACATAATCTGAATAAATGGTGGATGTTGCGGAATCGCGCGTAAAATGTTGCGGAATCGCGCGTAAAATGTTGCGGAATCACTACTAGAGCGACATGCGATGTGTTACTAGTGGTTACCGCTACGCTATATCACACTATTAAACGGCAATGCATTATTTAAGAACACAAAGTCAGTTAAACCAATGTCGTGTGTGTACCATATAACAGCTATATGAATATAGTAATCAGATGGACAACCTGAGGTTGTTTGGGCCGCCAGAACTAAACTATAATTTCAATCTCCAACAAAGTAATTGCTTCAAATCTACTCGCACGGTTAGCTCGTGTGGTTCAGTGATGTAAGTGCATTATGTGCTTTGCAAACTTTATGTAGACTTTTGTTTTAAAAGGGCACCATGTGCTTTTCCTATGAATCGCTACCGTTTGGCAAAGCAAAATATTCTGTTACCTTTTCATTATATCTTATTTTACCTGCACAAGATTTTGTTGTGGCCATGTTGCATGGCTCTATATAATCTTATTCCTCGGCTATAGTTTGTAAAAAGTGGAAAGCTATTTTGAATTTTAGAGCAATCGATAAACTGCCAGAAGATATGCAAATATTTTCGGGATTACTATTTCGTGGAATTCGAAATTTGGTACATCAGTTCAGCGCCGAAGCCGTTGTGGGCACCTACACAGATCTTCTAATTCATTTAACTCCATTGCTCTGCCCAAAGTCACTTGGTGAAACTAAACTGTTTCTACGAGCAATAAAGTAAGATTGTGTTCCAATAAATAGTTGTTGCCGTTGCACCTGCAAAAACATGCATACCATGCTAGAAACGTAGTGAAGTTTGTTTCCTACAATCTTGGCACAACTTTAATTCTGGAGCAGCAGGTACGAACCACTCTACATATAGTTTAGTCTGTGTACATTTTTCGGTTTACATCATGTAAAGATTGCTATTGGTGGCCGTAACCTGCATTTTCATTATTTATTAACCTTAGCTAAACAAAAATAGACATTTATGATGATTTTTCGCACAAATAATTATTGTTACATCAATCAATTATGCTATGAAATGTGCAATGAATTATAATTTACACAAACAATTATAGTTGTTAGAAATATATTTTTATTAATACATGTCAAAGGCGTCCACAGAGGAAGTAGGAGTTACCACTCCTGATGGTTGAACCCCCTTCAAGCCACATTTACCCTCCTCCTTTTCCCTCATTGAAGGGTCTGTACCACACAATTCCCTTCCCACGCTAGCACACCAAAGCACGCGAAATATATTTTGGAAAAATTCCCAAATTTGATGGAAATTTGGCAAAAATTGGCTCAAATTAGCAAAGATTGATGAAAATTCTGGTAAAAATCGAAAACATTGCCAAAAATTTGGGAAAAATTATAGCGAAATTGAAAAATTATGAGTATCTAAAATTCCGACGATCATTGTTTTCCAATCGACTTAAATGCAATAATGAAGGAAATACTTTTATGTTGTGGCATTAATATGTAGCTTCAATAGGCTAACCTTTTAAGCAAGCTATTTATCACTAACTTTTACGATATTTGCTAAGTGACTGATGACCGAAATTTTCTTCACGAAGGAAGAGAGTAATTTTGTTGTGGCTGTGGTTTTCAATGTAATATCTGCTTGTAATATCTGCTTGACGGAAAATTCTAGTGTCAAATATTTGTAATATCTGCTTGGCGGAAAATTCTAGAGTTAAATCGTTATGGTAGCATGTATGTCAAATGTATTTATGCGGCGTTCACGTTATAATGTCCCCAACGTTTGGAACCTATGTACCACACACAGTGTCAGACAAATTGTTGACAACAGGGTGTCTTAGACACCCCCATGTTTTTAATAAATTTTTTCAACGGTAGCTAGTTAGGCGTATTACCACTTGCCGACAGTGTCAGGCACACCGTGTCTTCTGGCAGTTTTATTGACACTGTTCGGAATTATTTGAGCAATGTTCATATGGGCTAGATACAAATATCGAGAATTTAGGAAAAACTCCACAGGACAGTTGACTAATAAACCGCATTCGCTACAGACGGTGTCCGTTATAGTTAATTCGCGCCAAATTGGTGGCTAAGGGTGTGTACGACACTGTCTAGAAAAAACTTTAGTAGCTAAGGGTGTGTCGTACACCCTCGGAATTTTATTTACAGTATGGGTGTCACCCTGACTGTCTATACGGTAGGGTCGCGACTACAGGGGTCAAAAGTTCCAAACAGCGGGGACATTATAACGTGAACGCCGCATTATTTTCAATATAGATGTATATATATACTCCGATCTGCAACAAAGTTATGTTAAATTTAAACCCTGGTGTTGATTGCCGCTATAATAAGCAACACATTGCTGCAATATATGCAATCTTTTTAACTTTAAGGATAATTTTGCTTATGTCTGAGAGCTGCGAAGCTATATTTCAAAAATTTCATCAATATTTTACCGCTTTGGACGATAATAAATACGCAACATTGTTTGAAGCTCCGTGCGATCCTTCTCCAGTTGCTTCAACTTCACTTGACGGATGTAGCTGTTACGATGGCAAAGAATATTCAGGTTTGCAATACTACTAACATTACCGCATAGGAAATTGTCATGGTGTTGTAATATTTATTGATTGAACTTTTGTTTTACATTTCTGAGCGCACACTAGCATGCAATTGATTTTGCTTAAATTAATTTCAGAGATACTTCGTAGCAATTACAATGGTAAATGGCATTGGCCAGTGTAGTCCATCATAGTAAACTGTGTTATTCTTAGCTACGTAGCGTCCAACTGTTCAGAACTATAGATGTGAAATTCGGGATCTGGCCGTATAGATCTTTCCTGTTGTAGTGGAATAATTCAGATGACGATATCAGCCAGAGGTATAAATATACTACTGGCAATATATTGACACATAGTTGAAAAATGACAAGTATAGGTAAATTTCTATTTAATGCATGTTATTTTTTAGCGATTTGGGCCTTATCTTCTCAGTGCTATTTACTAGAGATGATGTTTCTATATTTCTTTGTGTAGAAATCCTGTCATCTATCAATCGTCTTGAAGAATATTTGACTCTCAAAAGTGAATCTGGAGCGAAGACATTGGAGTCAACTTCATCGCTACGTTTGACAACGTCATCAGATTCTGGAATCGATTTTGGTTTTGACACCCCTGACACTCCGCGACCTTACGATAATAGCGCTGTGAACGATATCCTGCAATCCTCAAATACAGATCTCTATCAGCTAGCTTATCTAGATATTCGATAAGCTGTGACGCATTTTTATAAGCAAAACAACAAAGTGAATTTCATTTTTGAGGTGTTTACTGGCAAAATTAGTCTCGTAAAATATAGTAAATCGCATTTGCAATACGTCCTTATTTTGTGTGCATCATCGCTGTGCACAGCAATATGCGGCAAAGCCGTCGTGGATAAGTTCTGTCTTGTTTTAAAAATATAACATTATTGCTTCATTTTATTATTTATATACTTTATAATTTTATATTTTATTCTGCAACGAGACACTGCCAGCTTAGTCTGGCGATCTGTTAAATTAAGATTAAGCCTTAACCTTTTGAATTGGTGTATCGCATAATGTCTGACAAATTGAAGCATCTGCCATCACTCGAACCCGGACAATACGTGCTTCATTGGTGTCGATACGGGTGGTAGGTACACTACCTCTGATGGTCGGATCCCCCAAGCCAAATCTAGCCCCTGAAGAATCCACCCCCCTTTCCGCGGAAAAAAATTGGAGTAAAAGTGGCAAATAATAGGGGCAATTAGGAAAAATTTATCGAAAATTGGCAAAAATTGGTGAAAATGTTAGCAAAATTGGAAAAATGTTGAATGTCTTAAAAATTTGAAGGATTTTCGTTCCCCTACCGCCGATCGTGTACACCACATAATCCGCCAGTCTCTCGACATCTATAACATGATTGCAAGCGGTATGTATACGTAAACCACTGAAAATAATACAAGAAACCTGGCGAAGCGAACTGATATAAACACGTGCTAACATAGGCTTTAGAATAAGATAATTTAACACACGAGTTTGCTGTCTGAGCTAGTGCCGATTCACGCAAGCACGCCTATAAGGACTAATCTGATCTTATTGGGCCTGAAAAAACATAAAAATGTGATACTTTATATATTATTATTCTAAAAAATCGGTCTCTCTTTTTAGACCCGACAATACATTGCCTTACTATTATATTTGTTTGCAACTATACCGCTGCACGTTTACAAGGTGCTGTTTTGTGACCGTAATGTTATAACAATAGTTTAAATTTAATTAGTCACGTACTTCAAATTTTGTGTCGATCTGTACAGGTGCATATCAAAATCGGGATGTAATCTATTATATATACAAGGTTAATTTATCCCGAAACCACGACGTAAATCCTGACACTTCTTGTAAAAGAAAAAGGGTAACCATGTACCGCATATAGTTAATGCAACGCCTTAATGCTCTGTGAATATTTTCCCCAAATTGAATATCTTTAATAGGTTCCTACCTATAAAACCGAAATTTGTGAAGATTTGATCCTAAAACAAAGTCTCAGAGGTTTTTCCTCGACAGAGAGTTTGCTAAGGAGATACTACTTCCACCAGGAAGCCATATATGGTCAAACACCTATAAAGATTTGTGCTAACGCATAATCCAGTAAGAAACAATAACAACAAAATACGGGCTGACCTTAACTTAAGACATGCGAATATTCTACCTCTACACCCGAAGAGGCGAAGATATGTACAAATTATTATAGTTTGAGACGAGTAGCCTTTTGAATCCGTCCGATAAGTATCAACTTTTGATTTCTCGACGCTTCATATACCCTTAATGTTAATGTAGCGTCATAAGAATGTACCAAAATTCCGCAAATTCTATAGTATAGGATGTAAATCTTCCAAAAACAGGCTACGTAATTTACACTGTAATTTTTTGCTAAAACATCGAAATTTGAATTTCTGATATTTCACGTTTCATGGTGTAGCACACATCACAGTATAAATACGATTTCTAGATGACGCTTAGCCCCACTAACAATATAACATAGCGAACGGGAATGTTCATGTTTGTGCGTAGCAATTGTGTGGTTGACAATTACATTTGCAAGATTACCTGGTATTAATACCAAGTGTAAACCCAAGGGTAAACATTGCTTAACTTTGTTATACCATGTAAACTATTGATATACTACGTTATAGTTTGTTATGATAACAAACACACAAAAATCAACTCCACTAGACGTTTTTCCGATAATGCATCATTAACCTTAAGATGTCTCCACATAGGGCCGGATTCTGTCACAGAGCCAATTCCGGCTCTTGACAAAAAGGCACAGCCACATCCGGCCCTTCATAAATAAAATTAATAGCTACGCTATGCTAGTATGTTTGTGCGAACCGGAAGCGGCTATCTCTCATACTTCGATAGCCTGGTAGACTACTGAAAAAATATTTATTACATTAGGTTTAGCAGATTGTGTTACAGGGAATGCATTTAGCTTTAGGCCCAAAAAACAAGATTAGTAATAATTAAAGTAAGACGCCTAAACATAGGCAAATTAGATACGTAAATATCGCTATTTTACAATGTTTGTTTAAGCGGCTTTTACAAGCCAACCTAGTAGTTATGTAAAACACGCTCTATCATACATAAAAATTATGCTATTGTAACTGGAATGATGTTTTACGAATATATGACCATATGTGTCACCAATTTCTATTTTTTCGTGATTTTCCGTTATCGTCATATATTTAAGGGTTTCAGAGCCGATTCCGGCCCTTGTGACAATTTATCAGCCGCGCTTCACTATTCGCTCATATATTTGTAGAGTTTACCTCGGCCCAAAAAATGCCACGCTGGCTAATCACGGCTACCCTAGCTTGACTATGGAGCCGCGACAGACAGTGACAAAATCTGGCCCTAGCGCACACATCTTAAGGTAAATGATGCATAAGTGCTGATTGGTTAGTTACTTAGAAAGCGCCACACTTATATCTTTGAACGTGCATTTAAAACCAGCTGTGTGGTTGAACATATTGGGTTTAGGAGTGCGGATATATAATTCATGCAAGTTATGCAACTATGAACACTCTTTTATACTACTGCTCAGAGACGGTCGCTGCAGCTACTCGCATGTATTTCATACGCAACTCATTCGAATGCCACTTGTTTAGTAATTCATTCGTATTTTGATAGCATCACGAAAGCTAATCACACGTAATTTTATCGAAAATTGCTGGATTTATACTCTATGAACGCTATCAACGCTTTCCTAACATCTCTATAGCGTTCCTCTTGTAAACGACTCGTAATAAGATGAAACAGCAATGACATTTCTAGTTTCTATTTTATTTAGTCCAAGTATGTGCAAGTCGCAAATTACTAAAAAACTGGATATATTTCAAGTAATATCTGCCAAAAAGGAAGTGATATATTCACACACAATATGAATCCATCATATGTAAAAATCTATATTTCACGCAATATGTGCAAATTTCACTTTTGATCGTGTACAAACCGTAATATTATCGAAATTTTGTCTGTGCATCCAAAAACCACTCGCATTCCTGTGGTACGGTACTCGGGCTTCATGTACATGCGAACTTCATTCGGTAAATACTTGCGAGTCTCTCGCTGGTGAATTCTCCTAACTTTCTACCAGTGCTGTTGTAGACTTTGACTTTTGCGTGAACGACGGTCTTGGCTATATTTTGCTTGTGTGTTACTATTAATGGGGCTAGCTTCATAGTACAGTGCGTTACCAAAATAATTTAGGATTGCAAGATTTACTATTAGGTTATGAAAAGCGTAGACAATGGACTCTTGTAAATCTCGCAAACACCTAAATAGATGTCTTACTTGTATATCAACAACATAGCAGAAGCATTCTGCAGATCGACAACTTATGCAAAATCAAAAGTTCGATGATTTGTTGATTCTCACGAAAACGATTAACACAGGCGGTGGTATGGGCACATTTTTTGTTTTCATTAAATATTCCACGATTATCGAAGTTACGGCACCTACAGAATCTGGTCGTTGGGCACAATCTGTGTACATTGTCCTACTAGGATTATTCCAATGAATATCAAGCAGTCACCAACATCGAAAACAAAATCGCAACAGCTGTTGGCGGAAAGAAATACGATGCAGAACCTAAAAGCATTGCCTCAAAATTAATAGCATTAGCATCTAAATTAATGTATACCTGTAAAGTCTGTAGCAGCCGTTGAACCGTTTATGATGAATTACCACGCTGACCATTTGTAAGCGTCTATCGCCGAGTGTGTTCATCTCGCCTCAGCAGCGATAAAAATATCGAATTGAACAAAGATTCGTTTCGTTGGCTTATGACACAAAATTTAGCCAGTTTCAATTAGATATCTAAACTTATATGCCTTGTTCCGTTTGTCTATATTTAAACATTTAAAAAAATTTTCCAAGTTGATTTCCACAAAGGTGTATTATTTGACGACAAGAAATTTGTGTTTAAGTGATTAATACGCATCGATCACAGCTTTTCCAGATTAACTGACATCTACATTGCCACATGGTGAAATAAAGCTTTTATGTTGTGTGTTGTTTGGTCTTATTTAATTAGATTTTTTGTAATATTAACAAATGTTTCTTCTTTAAACATATTATGTACAGATCTTAAAAATATTTTGAAGGAGTGGTACAAAAATTGTATTCCTCAGTGAGATAATTGCAGCATATATATAAAAATTTTATGATTTAGAAAATAACAGGTTTCGTTTCACCTGGCGCCCAATAATATAGGCAGGTAAGTTCATCTTCAGATGCGCCTTGGGTGAAATTTATAATAGGATACACTGTCCGAAGACACAATTCGCTAGCGGCTATGGCCCTGGCATTTAAACTGCCGCAACGCTTGTCTGATAATCACAATAGATATTTGCTACTATTATTAGCAAACTGTGTGTACTTTTAAACAAAAATTACATCAAAAAACACAGCTGTCGCAGGCTGTACCTTGTTCGACAATTTTTTTCTATAATGTAATTGAAATAATAGTGGCGATTGCTTAAAGACGTTATTATTTTGGCGGCTTCCAGATACTGTACAATACAATTATACTAACAAGTAAGATGTGAGCACAGATATGGCGAACAAGAATGCTAGATTAAGTTCGAAACTGGAGTTTATTGTATCTATTATTTTGCTAGAATAAAAATCTGTAGAATTAAATATCAGCAGAATCAAATCGAGTCTATCTAAGCCAACATATATAGCATCGCTTCGTGTCGAATCTTTTCTACTTCAGCTCATTTGGCCCAAAATTTTATTTGAAACAAATCAAATCAACAACATTCGTGGTGGAGGCGCTGTCCCCGCCTGAGGCGTCGGACGCCGCGCTGGTTCGAGGCGCCAAGCCCTCAGCAGTGCCCCGTCCACCCTCTTCTCCGCAGGCGCCGAACCCATAGGTTCGGCGGGGGTAAGTATCCTACATATCCGCCCCCCCGCCGACTGACCGAACCTTCTGGGCACTCCTGGACCCTGGGACCTTGATCATATATGTGTAATGCTACTGTTTATGTCTGAACAGAAATTATTCTCCTAGCTACTAGAATAAATTCTATTCCCGATCAGATTTCGTCCAGTCGTTTCTCATTGTAACAACCATTTGTTAATCAATTTACCCAGAGATAAACCTATTATTCTAGTAGAGTAAAATCAAATCTATCTGAATTTTTTCAAAACGAAAAAGAGATAAGAGTATGTTTCCGAAAAATTGATAGATATTTGTCCAAAGATACAGAACCTCTATTCTACTTTATACATCGGTCGGTGGCTGTTTGATTAAAATCTATTAATTCCATAAAGAATTTTGATATTTTTTGCAATGCTGAGCATACATTGTTGATATCTCACGCATCGTAAACCCATCAGCCGCCTCACTAGGTGCACACAGCATTGGAAAACGACTGTGCCTCGCGAACAGACGTTCAGAATGCTTATATAATCTAAGCTATCTTACATAGTTCTTACACCATGTTCCAGTATTGGTGAGTTGAAGAAGGATAGTCGTTGCTTCCTCCGGGCCACGCAATTAGGACAAATGGCAATAAATTGATGTCACACTATCGAGAAATCCTGGTCACAACAGAACTTAACGTGGATGTACAATAAAATGGTGAGGTAAATCGATATTTGAACTGTATAACATCCAGCATTGAGAAAAACATGTTCATTAGGCTTGCACTAATTCTCAGCATTACAAGAGGAAACGACATTCTTGAAGAACAGCCGGAATAGTAAGCATTCTTGACCTTTCGTTGAGAATCATCGCCAGTGACGTGACACAAAGCTACCCCTATTACTTCGCTTAGCCCATCAGGAGCAACTTAATGACTCACAGTTTCACCGGTACAAGCTGGATTGACCAAACTTGGCAAAGCTCTTTTCAGCTCGGTGAATGCAGTGTTCGTAGTATCTGACTAAGCTACAGTGACATTCCTGTTGTAACCTTTGCCAAAACTCAGATCGAAACGATAGTGGAAAGCAGCAATATCTATAAAACGACGTTAGAATTTGACGGTTTGCGGTCGATGAGAAGTTCTTGATCACCTGGACTTTTCAGGGATTTGGCCAAATACCCCTGAGTTAGATTTCAGCGTCAGGTGGACATTTTTTCTGAGTTGCAAATGTGACCATGTTGTTCGAGACAACTAATGGACAGATACAATGCGTTAAGAGCGCTCGTTAGAATTGACACTGGCGACAGTGACATCAGCGAAATATACCGTTGCAAATGAAGATGACGAAAATCGAATATATAAAACGTAGAGTTGTAGCAGTGTTGCAAAATCTGAAAAATAGCAGTCGAACGGAGTTCTAATTACGGTGGCTTCAATTCACGGTCTTTGGCGACGGGATCTGTGTGTAGGCCCTGACAGGATCCAATTTCGAAACTACACTCATTTCATTATATCGTTATTAAATTGTTGAGATTTGGCATCGGACATCTGTTTGAAATTGTCTGATTGTTCAATGTTTTGTCATCACCAGTAGAGCGCCAGGCTGTTATTGGCTCTTCTTTAGCACTCATACACAGTTCAAATATTACTATGAATCATAATGACAGACGATGCCTTTTCTCCACATTTTGTGAAAACTCGCTTTGCAACCGCTAGTTTTGAACCGACTTGACGACACGTACGATCGTAGCACATAGGACCGCTTGTGACAATGCGACATTAAATATTATGGAAAATAGGCGCGAGGACATTCAGCGGGTAATATGGTTCAGAAAATTATTGGTACAGATTCTGATCTGCGTAGCGCTGACCTGTCAAACAGACTTGATTCGATAGATTCAATATAACAAAAATTTCTGAAGATGACTGAGTAGTATTTGAACAAAACCGTTTGTTTACTGGAATAGATTGGTCTTTAATAATAATATGTTGGTCGAAAGTTTTGGTCCAAATAGCGTGTTAGACGTCAGAGATCAAGAATGTCCATCGAAAAAGCTTTAAGCATCATTGAATACGATGTTGATAGTCTCACTAGTTGACACGCCAGCAGTAGATCTTAACAGGTTCAATTCAATGAACGAAAATACCGTCTGATCATGAAGTGCCGAATTTGCAGTGGTACCAACAATGCGTGGATGACATGAGACCCACTGCTAACGTGAGCGTTTACTGCGGTAGCTGATCCAGCTGCTGTTTGATTGATGAGGCTAACGTTGGGCCTACCACAGAAAGCCAAGTCGCATCGCATCCGAAAGTTTTGCGATGTTGTGCCTGACTGAAACTTGCTTAATAACTGAATTTATTGCAGCCTAGGATTACCGCCTGACTTGATTCATTAAGCTTGAATTAACCATTTCCATTATTGCATCTGCGGTATCGTTGAGTTGTTTAAGCGAAAGACTGTCTACTGAAACACACGTGGGACTCACGCGATCAGTAGAATCTCGAGGAACCGCAGCCGAATAAGATAGTGTCTGTTCGGCGGACCTCTAGCAGTTCGACATGTCGCTCGAGGGTGTTCGACATTTAAAGTATTTCTCAACTAGCAACCTTTGAAGACGGCGATTGTTGCTGTCTTGTAATAATCGATTTTCGATGCTGAAGTAGGTTCCGACCTCGTGGAAAATGACGTTGTCGTTAACTCATAGTAGATTGCGCTTTTTAGTAGGCTATCGTCCATGTACACGAAAACTGGTCGACTTGACTAAGACGATGAAAGCATCTTGGGAATTGAATCGCAAAGACGAGATGCGATGCAAAACTCGAAATCGAAAACCCGATATGCTTTATGCATTGACATTCGAACCGAGGGCACCTTGTAGTTGGGTAATTATCATTTCATTGTGGCCTAGTTGGAGGACGTCTGGTCCGAATGGCGTTAGCATTAATCAGATATCACCTTTGATGGATGACATTTGAACGTTATATTACATGTTTTGAGCAAATGCAGCAAGCCTGCCGGTGACTCTTTTAATCTGTGGAGAAAACTGATTGGCCCAGAATCCAATTAAATACAGCCGATCAATTGCAAAATCTTGCAGTTTGTTGTTTGTCGAATGTTGTTGGCTTGACCCTCTACTCGTAGCAACGCGACATTAATGGTACCCTTAATTTGCTTGATGGCACGATCTAGTTTAGTTTAGCACCACATTGTTGAAAACACCGAAGTTATTAATACAAATTCTGTAGAGTAACATAACCGGAAGTCGTTTCAGCTTACTTGCTGACCACAACTGAGGTAACTAACATAAATTGCTTTGCGTTAACGATAGCGACGGTTGTTGCAAAATATATCAGAAGGAACCCGAAGGAAAGTTGACGAGCCCCAGTTGGGTTCACTAGTCTGAAAATCTGTTGTTATATTTATACTTCTATAAACAAATCACTTTCTTTAAATTTAATGGTTCGCCTGAAGTCTACAGTCACGACTTGCCACTATACCTCGTGTAGAATAATCAAACGCGTTTAATCATGTATTGATCGAGTTGTTCGTTCGATCATTCGATTTATTACCACAATGTAGGACTACCAGATTAAGTTTCTTAGTCTGATCTGATCCAATAAAGCGCTAACTCTGACGAAAACAGATTGATGAAAAAAGATGAAAAGTGGAGTGACAAAACCTGGAAGTCGAACTTAGTGAAATAAATTGAACATAGTTACTGTGGTGCGCCGATATGCTTAGTATTATCGGTTGCCTCATTCGCATATTCATCCGAAATATGCAAATGAGCACTAAAGCTCATTATAAATATATTTCCCTCACTTCTTCAGTTGGGTATATATAAAAGCTGCACGTCTTACGTATCCACAGGGAAGGCGGTGGTTACCAACATATAATGGTGGATGCCCACATTTCCAAGCCATATTTCTCATATCAGCCCACCGCGAAGCTCCACACGCCTGTACCATCTACCCCTTCAATCGACGTGCCTTAGATATGTATGGTACACAGAATACTCTGCATATATTATATTATATGCGCATACATTTACAAATATGGATATACATAAAACTGTATGAATAAAACAGAGGAATTGAATAACTAAACCAACTTTTATTCATTTTCTCTATGTCATCTGGTCAATATAAAGCAGCCAAGTCATTCGATTATATCATGCGTTAAATTACTGTTGTTTCAGCGTATATCTTTTATATTGGCTCGAGTTTAAGACACAGACATTAATTATCACGGTCGTGACTATATCAATATTTTATTGCAACTCACGCTACTCTGTGCTGGGTGTGCTAAATATGCTTTAGACGTAACGATTTCATTTTAGATATCTAGTATTATCTTTCGTTTTATTTGAAACTTGAGGATGCAATATTTTGCAATCTCCAACAAGAAATATCAAAACTTGTGTTTGCTTCGAAATATCTACCTAAAGATTTCCACGTGTCCTATGGGGCGTAGTATTTTCTGGAAGGTAATGCAGAATAGTAATGAGTTAAATTTATATGTAGTCAAATGCCGCCGTGTCCAACTTCTACGAATTTTTGTATTGATAATAGTTTTATGGATTGTTGACATCAAACATTTGAATAAATATTATTATTATTTATTTATAATTTTGGTAGATCTTTATTGGGTAGTCGATTATGAGGTGGAGCTAAATTTTAGGTCAATGCACGGGGTATTTCATAGCGGCAAAGTCCGAATTTTGACTTTAGTCATAAACTGTTATCTTGTCAAATGCATACAGTGTTCGAAATCTCTCAATATTCTACGTGTTTCGAGTGCTTTTGTGGAAGCGCTTGAAAATAAACATCTCATGTAAATATTAACGCATAATAAATAATAACTACCAGGGAACCGTCAATTCGCTGGATACAATAATGTCATAAATACCAACCGCTTCAAACGGGTCAATATTGTTGGCCACATATATTTATTATTTTGCTTAAATCCCTCTCAAGCTAAGTAATGGTTCTATCTGGAATCGATGCTAACACCGCATATTCCTCATGCGCAATAGGCGTGCTGCCTACAGCAGTGTAGATCCGATTGAAGCCGTTGGAAATTTATTGTTATTATAACTAGGGAATTAACGCTTCGCTCTAAATATAGTTAATATGTGTGATCTCTACACAACCCTCAGGGCCAGTGACGGATCAGGCTCTTTTGGGCTATTACTCCTCGCATAGGCCGATCTGCACAAGGATCAAGTCGGGTTAACCTAATAACAACTATATTAGTATATTTACCGTTTTTGTTAAATCCTGCTCAATTTAAAGTATGGGTCCAACGGGAATGGAACGCAATTTGGCTCCGATTAAAGCGGTTTGGTAACTTTTTTAATCTAACAAGGCCTCTTTGGTTTCATCTAATAAAAATGCTTCATTGGTAACTGTAATTATTCTGCTCGGCCTGTACGCCTCAAAAATTCCCCAATTTCTTTAAATGGAGTATTCGTCAAAATTTGCTCAATTTCTTGAAATGGAGAAATGGGTTATAAAACATCACCCTTCCTCTCTGGATTGAATATATCATTTTACGATGACCCGAACTTCGTAAATCAGATTTCAGCATAGCATGTGAAAACAGCCATCCATGTTTGCAAACCTTAATTATTAAGACATAGGATTCGAATACATATATATACTTATATACACATGCAGAACAACCATGCAGACGTAATTTATAAGCGATACATGCCAACAAAAGAATTGAAAAATATGATTGCTTGATTAATTATTTATCAACAATGTTCAATGCCATGCCAATACAAAAGAAATGATGGTAATGAAAATTATATTTTTATCATTGACAACGATATCTCAAAGCACCAATAAATTTGTATTTCGACTATTGAGCACATTATGATGCAGCCGAAAGCTTATAAGTGTATGCTACTGTGCAACGTGTTTTCATTAAGTAATTATATTCGATTTAGACATTTCCATATAATGCGACAATTTTGTTTCAAATTCGCCAGCTTTAATGACACACATTTATAACAAGAGAGGAATCTTATGCCCCGAACGGTTTTAGACGAACTATTAACTGTCACTCAAAGGAAGATAAAACGACTCGAATGTTCTTAGATCCATCATTTCAATCCAGCTCCTACGAAAACTTTTCGAAACCTTTGAACATGTGAAAAACTTGATTGATGGTAAATTGACAATTTGTTAGCCACGGTATTGATTCAATGACCTGTAATATATATATTAGTGATATAGATTACTAAATTCCGCGTTTGAAAGCCAAATATTCCTGCGTTATGACACGAATTATCATCGATTGTTACAATTAAATAGATTAACACATCCAATCGGAAATTATATATGAGAATACAGCTTATAGGATCGGCTCGACTCTGCAGCCGGGCGGATTCGAACTAGCCGCTGAGCGATCAAGATGGGCAAACTTTCGAGCCTACCTCCATAAGTCACAACGAGCCAAGCCGAACATCAGCATAAGCTTTTTGACGAGTTTTTCCAAAAAAATCTGAGCCATGTGTTAAAAAGGATCGGTTGGGCTCGTTACCATAGATTTAACATAAACACTAACATCTTGTGAAAACGACAAAATCCATTCCTCAGGATCCTGAATTCAAATAAGGAAGACTGTTGACGAATAAAATATAACCATGTCGTAGTTTGTTTTCGTTGTTATTTTTCTGACGGACATTCTTCTGCTAAGTAAAGGCGCTCCCTATGGTTTTCGGCCCAATACGGTTTAATTTGTTACCTCATTGGCAAAACGTTTATTGTGTTACTGTAAAATGACAGAATTGTGCTTACATAACTCTAACAGCAACAAAATCAATGGATATTCTTAGAAGCAGCTGCGATGTTTTCGCAAGTGGAATCAAACACCGACGCCGTCAATAGATTGCCCAATCTGACGAGAACCCACCGACATCGGATATATTCCGGCAGATTCTCCTGGAGACTACGCTTCCTGTATAGAAATCCCTTTTGAGCGCAGTGCTGACGGCTTTTATAGACGTTTCCAAGACTATTCTAATGAGAGTTTGAAAATAGCACAGTTTCTTCCTGCAATAGTGTCTGGATAACGAATTTGGTGATGTTTAATCTGATTTCGAACGGTGTGATTCGTTAACACCAACTGGACCTGAGAACAAGTACGGCTGGCACAGAAAATAGCGTTGCTTGCTATTCAAGGCCAAGCTAAAATAAAGTACAACAACAATTGCGCCTTCATGATATTAACACAAAGTTTAGAGCACATTGGTGTTGTTTTGAACGAGCTTCATAGGAAAACCGTTACTCCTTAATCTTTTCTGGATAAACTGGATTTCACGGTGAATAAGATGGTAATTAGAGCCGATTACAAAGGCTCTGTGGAGTAAACATTCGATTAGTCCAGTTTTGTATTTAGGGAATATGAACGAGTCATATTTTTTAGTAGCCCAGTAAACGTCGGTTTTCTATATGTGGATGTGTTAATGACACCGCTGGATTTTGTGATTAGGATGTCCAGGAACGGGATGGAGTTGTTGTTTTCTTTTTCAATCGTGAACTTAATCGATTCATGTTGTGCGTTCAAATATTCCAAAAACTGTTCAGATTGATTTGAATTTTCAAATACAACAAAAGTGTCATCTACGTAGTGCCGGTAATACAATGGTTTTATACTGCAGAGGGCATTGACTGAGCCATTTTTGTTCGGCGAAACACATAAAGATGTTAGCTAATGCAGGGCCTAGGGGTGATTCCATTGCAACACCTTCTATTTGTTGGAAAATAGTGTTGTTGAACATAAAGTGGATATTTTGAACGCATAGTTTGATGGCTTCGATTAGATCATCGATGGGTATACGTGGATCAAATTGTTTATTATTAGCAGCTTCTCGGATGTATTGTAAGGTTCGTTTATGGGAACGTTAGTAAACAGGGCTGTGACGTCAAAACTAGCCAAGAACTAGCTTCGGACAAAAATTCTCGTTCAAATTGAAGCTCGTTCAAAACAACACCAAGTCATTTATTAACAAATGGTTGTCTCCAAATCGTGGAAAGCCAGCCAATAATGATCCAATTACTGACACCCAAATTAGTGATAACATTGATAGTCCGACGGCACAATTATCTTTCACTATAAAGCTTCCATTTTTGAGAATATTCACCAACAAACTGAAAGGCAAACTGAATTGCTTGATAAAGTCCGCATTCCCAAACATCAAACTCCGTATTATAATAGAAACAGGTCGACGCCTAAAACACCATTTTAAGTTTAAAGATCAAACACCAATTGCACTGAAATCTTCAGTTGTCTATCAATTTGTTTGTTCTGCTTGTGAAGCAGACTACGTTGGTAGTTCCTACCGACATCTGACAACTAGAGTTTCGGAGCATTTAGGTGTTTCAGCTAGAACGGGGGAAACGCTCAACAACGCACAAGTCGCTAACTCAGCTATTTTCCAATACACGCTCAGCTGCCATTCCAAACCATCTATAGACAATTTTTCCATCCTTAGCCAAGTTAATGCCCAGTCACATAATTCGGAATCAATTCTAAGAATACTTGAAAATTTACACATACGGTTTAAAAGACCTAAACTTAATGACATGAGTTCTCTAAAGCCGTTGCTACTTTTTCCAGATTAACTTTGTGTTAATATCATGAAGGCGCAATTGTTGTTGTACTTTATCAAAGCCAAGCTATTTCAATGTATGTGATCCAATGAAGAATATTTACGTTTCTAAAATTATTTTCTACATTAAACTGTAACGACGTGGACATTTAACAGACTAACTCATTAGGTTTGCGGTCCTCGCGGTCTAGAAATTAACGACTATGGGTTCAACTATCCAATTATGATTATCTCATAAACTAACATGAAACATTTACATTGAATTTTTCCAACTCAACTCTGACGAAAAAAAGAGCTTTTACGAGCAGAGCAGAGCCGAACCTGCTTTTTCGGCAAACGAGCTGACCAGAACCGAGCTTTTTGTTTGCAAGAAACGAGCCAAGCCCAGCTTTTCGTCGAAATTCCGTCAAAGAGACAAGCCGAGCGTCTATGCATTTCAAAACGAGCCGAGCCAAGCCTAAACTTAATGCTTATTCTTATCTCTACCGAAAACAAAAGTTCAATCAAATTTAGCTGTTATATAATACAGCATCTCGTGGCCATCCCATTTGTTACCTAGAATCACCGCAAGAGCTTGATTTTATAAACAGGATACGCATCTGTTTTATTTGAGTTGTCGACGGGTTTATATTAGGTAAAACAAAACGTCAAACCGTAGAAATGACCATACTTCTGTTATATTTAATCCAAGTGACGGTCATACAAGTTGCTATCTTATGTCATGTTCAAAAATCACGGACCAGCTATTTAGACATTAAGACATATGCTATTTTAAGTAATAATACATCATGAAGCGTGAAATGATTTGTCCGTTTTAGCTTTTAAATAAGTAATGTGAAATATAGTTTACATATCTAGTGTTTGGACATAATGCGGGATTCACGTTATAATGTCCCCACTAGTTGGAACTTATGTACCCCACCCTGTGGCAGGCACACCCTTCAAAACAGGGTGTCTTAGACACCCTCTACTTCTTCATAGGGTAGCTAGCTAGCTGTTAGCGTTATTTTAGAGGATGTCAAGCACACCATATTAGTTTTACGTTTTTATGGTATCGGCCATACTGTCGGGTCAATTCCCATATAGCCTACGGGGCACTTGCCTAGGACTGCACTGGATAGATTCAAGTGCCACTTCCGAATTTATCTTGCATTCAACATTTTAGAGTCAGAATAAAATGTTTTCAACGATAAAAATTTTTATTCAGTAGTTTACAATATGGAAGTCACCATACTAATACTATACGGTGTCTGCCACACTGTCACTGCAGAACAGTAGGATTCCCGCGGCACTCTACTGCCAAAATGCAGTAGCTAAGGGTGTTCCTGACACCCTCATATTTTGTATATGGTATGGCTGTCGCTGTCACTGTCTTTACGGTATAATAGCCTACACTACAGAGGGACAAAAGTTCCAACTGGTGGGGACATTATAACGTGAATCCCGCATAAAAGCCTGGACAATGATCAGAATTTTATTCCAACAACTATATATAACGTAATGATAAATTAGTAGATACAGTTGATTTTTTCACTGAATGTCTTTAATGATTCGCACAGGGATTTAAGTACTCATTGATAGTTCAACACGATGGTTAGCAATGCTTATAAACAGCACGTTTTAAGACAAAACCATTCGCAAAGCATAAGTTTTATCACATCACCCTTTGGCGGCTTGTCTTCGATTTTATAACGCTTCTATATATAGTGAAATATAGCTGTCGCCATTCCCTACTATAGACGAAAGTATTTTCTTTAATTTTGATGTTACGATGTTCTGGAACTGTAAGAAGGGACTTACCTCAGGTTGTGGAATTCCTATACCTTTGGGATAAATTATGATACTATTGATTTGACACGTGCACGTGTGAAAAACATGTAATACCAAACTGTTCAAAAAATAAACAACCCAAATTTTGTTGTTATCGTTTGTAGCTTTCCTATAGAGATTAGTTGCTTTATGGGTGTGACTTTAAAAAATTTTAATCGATATGTTGTCACTAACCCATTCTGTGGTACACTAAACATTCTGTAAGCCTGAATTTCGACGTAAAACTGTATAAATTATATATCTATAAACACAGGTATCCTGAAAATAGCTTCCATCATTAAAAATTTCTCATCCAGCATTAACAGTACATTCAAGATGGGACAAGTGACAAATGATTTTCTGAAGACTACTAGAATTACTCGCTATTTTAAGCTGCGGGACTTTAAACATTAGCTCATTATTCTGGGAATTTTGAACGCGTTAGCAATTGCAACCCCCCTTTTTTATTGGCATTATATCGAAACTTACACCGAAATAAATGGTTTGGTACTTCCTGAGGTGCTATTGATGAAAGTAATACTCGTGAATCATAGGCACAAATCTTGTGATTTTAACAGTAGTTGGAGATATCAACGTGATGATGATCCATTTGATCAATACCACTCTTAAGTTCTTTCAACCAACCTTGACGGCAAAAAGCTTGCTAAAACGGTACTTCAAGAATATTTTGTATTTACTGTAGACTCTCCACAGCTACAAAGCAACGAGAAATAAAAATGTTTAAAACAGTGCATAGTGTACATCTGGCTAAATAGCGGCGATTTACGAACCACGTCACGAAAGATAAAAGTTTCTATCCCGTATAAAAGCACGTACATAAGTAACAATCGGTCCTACCGGTGCATCAACTGTATTATTACTTTAACGTTTAACAATAATTTTAGCATTCGGACCAGTATTATATTACAACTTTAATCTTGTATTAATAGTTGAAAACCCAATGAAATAAACCAGTACATCGAGCGGCTAAAAATGATGTTCATAATATCTTGCTTATCAGTTCACCAAACAATGCTTCAGGGAGCAAATCAAGATACACAGAATTTGATTATTATTAATATGACAAGCTAAAATAGATTTTTCCCATCGCGAGACGAATAAAACGACTCTAAAACTAATGAAGTCTTTGATTTCGATTTTGCGTCATGAAAGAAAACCGTGTTCAATTTTTTAATATTCATTTACTGTAAAGCACCAGTTTGCGAAAAAATCAACAGTTTAGCTGACTGACGCCTGCAGCTGCAGATGGCTCAGAGCAACATCACTTTTAGCTTTTCGAGATTGCATTCGCATTAAAGCTTCGTGCCGTGGGAACCCACAGACCACCAGTTGTTCATTTTTGCATGGCTATTTCTTATTTTCTTCACACTTTTCTGGTTTATCTGATCTCTTTGTGCCATTTAATTTAGCGTTTTCGCCACAATATCGCGTTGTGTCGCCGCGTTCGGTTATATTTTTTGACACAACAGTGAAATGGCGGCAATTAAAGAGCTTTCTTTTCACAGAATGTATTAGTTAAAACCACATATATACAGCAACAGCTATTTAATTTAAATATTGACCCGGAGCATATTTTATTTTAACGACGGCTCTGTTATCTAGACTGCTTTGTACAGCAAAGTACTGAATAATTTTGCATATATAGTACAGTTGCGATAGAATATATTGTTCTTCTCGTATTTCGTATATAGCTTGATTAATAATTCAAGATTCCCGGTCTTTTAGCCGCACGCTCTAGATTGCTGCGGAGATGGCTGGTTGGAGCAATCAATTGATAACTCAAATATAGCTCATCTTGGAGGTTTATTCAAAGCTTTTCAGATTTGCAATACATAAAAGCAAGACTTTGTAATTCATCATTGCTGTGCAACTGCAAAGTAACCACCAGCAACTCAAACCTGAATCTAACCAACAGCAGGAATGGCTGGAGTGCGGTACAGGGATTAGTTTGAATCGGTACAATTTGCATTGTTTTCACCATAACCGCTGCGATAGGGCAGCCTATAATTAGCTCCAAACATACATCGAAAGTGTCACAAAAATTGGTGGTCCAACGAACCTTAATGCTGGATTATACGATTTTATAGATTCACAGTGAGTAATGTGGTGTTCATGTTATAAAGTCCCCAATGTTTCGAACCTATGCATATCCACACAATGTCAGGCACACCCTCGACAGCTGGGTGTCTGAGACAACCCCATGCATTATAATACAATTTTAAAGGGTAGCTATTTACAAGAATTGTCATTTTCGTCGGCGTCAAGTAAACCGTGTCTTTTTTGTATTTTTATTGATGACGTGCAGTAAACCATCTTGCCAATGGCATATGGATGTAAATATCGAGATTTTTTAAAAATTAACAGCACACACTGCATTAGCTACAGACGGCGTCTGTTGTACGCGAAAAAATGACGGCTTATGGTATGTACAACACGGTAAACCCAAATGCTAGAGGCTTAGTAGCTAGATAGTAGGTTAGACAGTACCTTACTAGTAGTAGCAGATTAATAAAGCTTTGTAGCTAAGGGTTTAATGCATACCCTCATGAATTGATTTAAATTAAGCGTGTGACCATGACTGTCTATGTGATAGGGTTAGGACTACAGAGGGAGAAAATTTTAAATAGTGTGGACATATTAACGGAAAGGCCGCATAATGTTCAAGAAAACGGTCTCCGATAAAGCCTGGACCTAGAGCGATTGTAACATTAATATCAAGGCTCTGACCATGCCGTATAGCAAACACCAATAACACACAAATTAGGGTTAAATCTCGAACTGATGTCGCCAAAAGAACTGAAAATAAGAGATAAACACAGTATTGGCAGTAGCTTTGTAGCATAACATACTTTTAGCTTATCATTTGGCATGCAAACAGGTTCCCGAAGAAAGGCTCTTGTAGGCTTGACTACAAGATTGCTCTACAGCTCTGCATATTGGCGTCAAGGTTATTAATACTGCACATGATTATGGCCATCCACTGCTTATAATAAAATGTCATACATGCAGTAAAATACTCAAATCCAGGCAGTTTGTGGTTGAAAGGTATCAGCTTTGCGTGTTGTTTGCTTTGAACTCCTGTTAAACTTTGGGATAAAATGTCAAAAAGCATCGTACAACATTTTAACGTATTTTTGAACTATTGCAATAATACTTTGATTACTTTTTAACATTTTCAATCCACCACAGGAATTTTGTCTGCGGTTTTTACCTAACACCTATAGGAGTAGATAGGGGAATAGGATTACCGCCGCCTAAGAGACAGCTCCGCCTCAAAACAAATCTGCCTCATAGCTGTCGATGGGTGATAGGTGTGGCTTTACCCCCTCTTCCACATAGATCTGGCCTCGTTCAAGCCAAATGAATCCCCTGGAGGCTCAGCAGCCCATACGTGGGGTAGGTGTGGCGTTACCTTCTTATGTGTTGGAGTCCCTCAAACCAAATCTATCTCCTGAGTGTTCCGCACCACCATAGGTTCAGTTAGAGAGGAAAGTGAGGCTACCCGAACTAAGCGACAAATCCCCACGAGTGAAATCTACTCTCCTGACGGTTCCGCACACGTTAGTCCCTGTGCCCAAGAAGCGCAAAAAAATTCAACAAAAACAAACAAAAATAGGGTAAAACTGGTAAAAATTGGGGCAAAATAATACAAATAATTGAAATTAAGTTAAATTTGTCACAAATTGGCAAACACTTAAGAACATCTTAGCAAAACTGGGAAAAATTTTGAGTTTCCAAAAATTTCGAAAATTTACTCGCCTCCTTGCCCTCCCCCCAGGGACCTCCACCGACGTGATCTGACACTCCCTAAGCCCACGGTCTTTAGACACCTATTCCTTACACCGCTTCATAAATATAATTTTAAATACTAGAAGGTCGACTAAAATAATTCGCTGATTTTTAAATACTGGTATAAACTAATAAATGACCACAGTTACAATATTTCTTTGTGAATCATCTCGATATCTTTGAAAAAGTTTGAGCTTGCCTAAACTTTTAAATTAGCAGTATTGTTATGGTGAAATTTACTGTGTTGAAGAAATCAAATATAAATATATAGGTTAATTGTGGTACTTCTGAATGTAATTTGCTGGGTGAAGCAAATGTTTTATGCTAAAGAAAAAGTATTCTATATAGCTGGGTGTTCACCTTAGATAGGGCGCTAAAAGTCGCTTCATTTCTCATAATATAGGCTAATAAAATAAGAAAACTTAATAAAATTACGCCTCTAACCTCTGTCGTTTACACTAAATACCCACGAGTTTTCGAAATATGAAAGTATAACTTTCACAAATATCGTTTTAACTTTGGATCTTCCAACGGAAAATAAAGCGGCGATCTGGAATAGTTGCCTTATAAAAGCAAATTAGGATGTTGGTAAAAGAAAGAAGTTGTACTGTCTGAATGTATTTGCAAACGGTTTTTGGAAACGTTCATAACATGAATCATTTCATGTATATATATCACACGAGTCTAATACACTAGTCTTGTTTGGGACTACAATACGCAAAATTATCGTCCGTCACCTACAGTCGCGTAGCTAAAAAATCACGACAGGGGAGGGGTGGCGATGTAAATTTTCGAGTTTGGGGTCGAGGAACCACGAGAGTGCCATACCTCAAACCGGATAACACCTAACCAGAGCCTTAATCGAAAAACAAAAAAGACAAGTTCGATCCGATCTCGCTTCGCCTTTGTTATGGTGGGCAGATAGATTAAAATGCTACACAATAAATCCAGCTACGAGCCGTTTGTGCTAGGTATCTTTGGGTGATAACTTACGCGCAATTTATTTTTAATCGACAGTTACTATGCTGTAACCAAAATTTGTACGACGATTTATACTCGTTTTGTTTTAATTTTAGCCTTATTGCGTGACTACCAAATGCAGTTTAGTTATATATGCTCCAGGTTGATAATACTAGTCTTATGCGCGAGTAAACCTAAGGTGATACCGTCAACCATCCTGTTTTGTATTTTTGGATAAAATTTGTTACGGAACGCTTTTTGATCAATTGAAATTCGGCGTAAATCTGTTCGCGAACACAGCGCCCGTGATTGAAATCTAACCATTTTGTGTTCGCGAAAATTGAAGTAAAGTTACCCAAATTTTAGAGAAAGAAAATTTGTCGATTTGATTGTGACGTCACTTTTGCATTAAATTCGTTCGCGAACACTGTATAATCCAAATTAAAATGATAATTCATTAGGGAACAGAATTTCTGCAAACTGAAATCGCCGAAATTCTGTTCGAACACAATGTATAATTTCTGGCACTTGAATTTGATTTTGCGAATTTTCGGTTAGCGACAAACCGAATAAAATTAAACCTGTTTTCCGTAACAAGGGTTTGCGATTCGATATCGGTAATGACAGAATAATATGGTTGGCGGGGTCACCTTACGTTTACCCCCGCATTATAAAGATCCGAGTACAACGACTAGCGTTAATAATTCACCGTGTTTATGATACGGTATACTAGGAAAGGGTTCTGCAAATTCTATCTAGAAATTTGTAGTTTGTTACACTGATATCGATTTTGCTAAGTACCGTCTAATATTGACTTATGAAGCGGCCACACAAATCTCTTTTTAACAATAAACCGGCGATTTCTTCCGAAATATGCAACCATGATAAGATTAGCATTAGTCAGAAATTGGCACAATGTATTGTGTAATCGGCTCACGGACAAAATCAAGCCATGCAGCAGGTTTCCTAAGCAAAATTTAAGAAAACTATGGCCTTAGATTTGACGAGAGCAAAACACCAATATTTTTTCGTAACCAGCATACCCTTGGTTCAGTAACAGATTCGGCTTTGATTAGATTCAGATACTTCGCAGTATGGATTTACGTTCCATGCCTCCGTCTCTAGCACATGTGTCTATTTAGTTATTGGTACGACAACCGAGGTGCACGCTCAAGTGAAAGACATTTTCATCATCGTGAAATATTGGTCTTACAAGAGTTGACAATAATAAAGTAAATGACAACACGTAGACGCGTATATGGCTGTGAAAAAGGGAACAATATCCATAAA
Source organism: Trileptium ribeirensis (assembly GCA_030248225.1). Classification (NCBI taxonomy): domain Eukaryota; kingdom Metazoa; phylum Nematoda; class Enoplea; order Enoplida; family Thoracostomopsidae; genus Trileptium; species Trileptium ribeirensis. The sequence continues at coordinate 83,137 of JASANE010017192.1, forward strand.
AATCAATAAAAAGGGACGCATATATAGGGATATATCAAGCGTTGAAGCAGTAAGCGAGTACCAAATCTGGTCAGAAACTGTACCGCAAAATTTTGCAGGTCAAACTTAAATTGTGGGCGACGTTACACACCCAGGGACTGTCGGAACATGGAGAGCGTCACAATGGCGACGTAAAAGTGATGAATCAGATCCACAAGAGATCGAGATTGAGTCAATACTAACAGAACATTAACAAAAACACAATGTTCACGTATCATAAACTATAAATCAGAACAATACAACGTACCTCAACGATATTTAATAAAACAACTATCGTATGACATGAAGATAGGGAACAGCGGCATGGCATTGTTGCTTGTGAGCAGGTGGCTGTGTCAGCCTCCCTGAAGAGACTCAGCAATGATAATCGATATTAGACACGTGCGCCACCAATCCCGTGGGGCCCGAACACACATAGTAAAGCGTGGCTGCGTCCTAATAAACTCTATACCACTTTGCGTTTGACTAATAATAGCTAGCAAATTCATCCTAACCGCAGAATTAAGGTTCACCCGTGAGATTAAGATAACCGGGTGTCATGCGCATTGTAATTGGAACACAGCTGCGTACTGTTATTAAAATACAGAGATCCAATATGTTGTTGTTACGCCAATTACGCAATATCATAGTTCAGCTAGTTCAAAAGTCAAGTAGGATATTCCATAAATACAAAAAATATCATTTTGTTGTTAGCTACTCCGAATCTGAAGGTGGGATTTGAATTTTTCGTTGTTTCTTGGTCTCCGTGGTACAACATGGGAACCCTTGTACGTTCGGCTTACAAAAATTTGGGCTCATGCTTTAATTCGGAGCCTCCTAACTTCTAATAAGGGATTCCCTGGTTCAAGCTCCAAAAAAAATTTTAGCGAATGGCGAAGGCGGCATTAAGGAGCCAGAAATAAAAGTTTTTTTCAGAAAAATGTCTAGTGTACCGGCAATTAATGTTTTCAGGTAAATTAGGGTCATGTGTTCAACCTGAAGCCTGTTGTCTTGTGATCCCCGTTACTTCTGCTCGCTAATATTTCTGAAGCGGTAGAGATTCGACTTTGGCACATAACTTCATCATTTATCAATTGACGTCAATAGAAACGAGACGGCAATGTATCCAATCACCTTATCATTAATGATAAGTCAGTCTGATAATGCTTTAGGCATTAGGGCACTACATATTGCAAAAACAAAAAACTTGCACAAAAGGCACAGAGACAGGGCCGATAAACTTGAGCTATGATCCGCTGGATCGGTATCGATAGGACAGAGCTCTAGACCACTAGTCAACGCTCTCACGAATGTGTCCTGCATGACCTGGCGGATCGCGGGTACTAAAGTGCGCGTTTCCCGAACAGCCTTTAAATGCTGCAAATATCCCAAATTTAATATCTCAGAGCGGACAGAACGTTAATAATAGTCAAAAAACCGCACCAAAGTTGTAGCAATAGCACACAAAGCTGGCTGCCATAATTTGGCGCATAAAGCCCGCAAAACCGTTGCACTTCTGAATAGGCAATTTAGGTCATAGTTTGTATGCTATTCCATGTACCTTATGACTGTGTTAATTTCCTGAAAAAAATCATAATATTTGGTGCAGAAGTTGTTAATTTTACTCAAAATGCTCGCAGCAGTAGAAGAATAATTAAACTCTGAGGCTAATTTATATCTCATGCAGGGTGCAAGCTAGGACCTATCAAGTTTCAATTTTTTAATCACTAACTAATTGTAACAGCCAACATAACTGATGAACACATAGATAACCATTGGGGACAAAATTCTAGAAGTTTTTCTACCGTCTGGTGCGCACATCTTACAGTTGTTGCCGCATATGTAAGATTTCATAGAGCGCAAATTCGTCTACTGTGCATGTTCAGAGGCTGAAAAAATTATTGGTGCCTTAAAGTACACCACAGTAAGCAGACTGTGGTGACACCTGTACATTCGTAGTAGTATGCCGCCATTGGAGGCATACTTGTATATAATTTTAGTCCAGCTATTATTCTTGATTTGACATGCTTCTCTATGAAGATATACAAGGTAATAAAGCTACGATGTAACATGTAAAATGCATATATTCATGTAAGACTTTAAAACAAGGTTCGAAAAATTTAAGTTCATGCTCATTACGTGTTTCGAAATACGTTTTAATACAAATGCTGCTGCCACATAAGGTTTTTTCAAAACTCTAACTGATAAATAGCCACAAAAACATATGACGACTGTCAAAAAGTTAGAGGCATTTAGGGCTCTGTAGCCTATAAATATATGCATAAAATGACGGCACGTATGATCTGTGACTTTGGGAAGTTTAAAGTATTTTAAATATGGTAATATTTAACATTAGATTTAGCCTACGCCGAGCCATTATATATTCCTCATGAACATATAATTACATTGCGTAATGAAATCTGAAAATAGGTCATCATTTTAAGACACTTTGTATACAACGGTTAAAAATAGCGTAGACAAATATTATTTCTTCTGCTTAAGATTTTTTAAAACTTATTTTAATTTATAAATTTTGTATTTAAAAGAAAAAGTTTAATTGGGATAATGGGTAAATGTATAGTAAGTTTGAAGTATCGTATTAAGATTTCCACACTTCAAAGCATTACATGTCAGCTAATGGTCTTTATAGTACAGTGAATGTCTGTATCATATATGTAATCTCTTAATAAAGCACCATCGTTGTTGTGTTAAAATACATATTTATTTAAATCAAGTCGTTTTGTTAAGCTCTGCAAACCGGCACACAATACGTAATTTTATGTGCTTTCTCATATGAGATAGTACTTTGGCTATCTCATATGTTTTTGTGGCTATGATAAGGGTTAGAGTTTTGTAAAATACGTTGCGTGTCAACATCATTTGTATTAAAACGTGTTTCGAAACACGTAGCGAACATGAACTTAAATTGTTCAAAGCTTGATCCAAAATCTTACATAAATAAACATAAGCATTTTATATGTTACATCATAGCATTGTTACCTTGTATTATTTTTACATGGTCAGCAGATACAGTTGAGATTCAGAACTAAATTAGTCTGAAACATAATGATTAAACTTCAATACAACTAAGAATTTAGGCTCTAAACTCGACCCAGTTATAAAGCCGAGCCGTAGCCCAAGACTTGTTTGGGAGAATGGAGTCTATTGAACCGGGAAAATCTGGGTTCGTCTCTTAAATGCTTTTCCTAAAACAACCAACATTATTATAACAAGTGACATAACACCATATTCTTCCAAAAGTAAGAACAGCAGAGATTATGCGGGCTTCACGTTATAATGTCCCCAACCGTTGGAACTTTTGTCCCTCTGTAGTGTAGACCATACCGTAGAGACGGTGACCGTGACACCCACACCATATAACAAAATATGAGGATGTCGGGCACACCTCTAGATACCTCATTTTGGCAATGTAGTATTTCGGGGTTTTATGCTTGCCAATGCGGTGTTTCTAGGGTATCCTGTAGGCCCTATGTAAAACGACCCCACGGGGAGGCGGAAACTCTCAGCAAAACGAGAAAGCAACGACGGTTCATTGACACCGTCTGAAATAAGCCAAACTATTAGCTAGCTTTGTTTGAAATTTATTTGAAACTTTACTCAAAAACACAGGGGTGTCTAAGACACCCTGTAGTTTAGGGTGCGCCTGCCACTGTGTGGGGTACATAAGTTCCAAGTGGTGGGGACATTATAACGTGAATCCCGCATTACATCGGCTCGGCTCTTAAAAACTCTAAAATCAGCTATATAGTTGACGGTTTCCACATGTAATCTCTAATATTAGTGGAGTCGCAAACTTTTTATTGTTTGGAGCCTGATAGCTGATCATAGCTTGTTATCGGAAAAGCCGAACCGAATCGACCAGGATACTGTCCACGAAGGGTTGAGTCGAGTACGAACTGGAAATCGTTGCTCTTTACCACGTATAATAAATATTCAGTATACTTCTAGGCATTCGCAGCTGCCGCATCTTCCCGAAGAGCCGCACCCCCACCCGTGGTGCGGTTCCCCTCCGAAGTACCACCCTGCCCACAGCATCACCCCTTCCCGAGGCGCCGCATTCACTCTCGTAGGCGCAGCACAACCCTTCCCGAGGCTTGCACCCCCTCCCGGAGGCACAACACTCTCACCGATTAGCCATGCCCTGTCAACCCATGCGCGGCGCCCACCCCCTTACTCGACGCGCTGCACCCCGAAGCGAATTCCAGAGAGGCTCCGCTTGGATCCGACCCACGGACGCACCTAGGTCCATCTTGCTTCTAAGTACAGTACTAATGATGACGCATTTCACGGCACGCTTGAAACCAGCTAGCTACATGGCAAGCACTCGGCAAACCACTTAGCTAGCTATCAACAAATTATTCTGAAATAGAAATAACTGGTATATTTTTATTATTTTGTGTGGAAAAATGAAACAAAAATAAGGATGAAATATGAAGGGAAATGAAATAATGTCAACATCCACGTGCCTACTATTACTCACCAGAGAATGCATTTGCGGAATATAGCTCGGATTCATAAATAAATCCGTATGCAGTCAAATCCGTGTTAACAAAATGTTCCCCAATTTAATGCACTCCGTTCCTACTGTAGATCGAATGCCGTCTGGAACTAAATTACATAAATAAATAACGAGATTGGGCTGTACAAAGCGTTACTTCTTAAAAAGATATATCACCAAAAGAAAGTAAGCTTCGGTGTTCAAAAAATTCCGGAAAACTTCGTAAAATGCACCTGTAATGGCATAAAACTTCATGAAATTGCTAGGACAGTAGCTGCGCAGTTCCAATTTTTTTGCATACAAGCAACGAACCACGCTGTTGTGCCCATGTGATGTAGTAGATCTAATGTTTGTCATAAAGGAAAACCCAGTTATATATCTGTTTAGAAAGACGCTTCACAATTCCAGTGGGTGTCGTTTCATTTGTGACCGATACTGTGCCAGTCAATAAACAGCTATTTGTGAGGCAAAAAACTAGTTAATTTCACCACGAAAAAAATTCAGTTTTCCGTGCGATGGTTGGATGGCTTTTATATTAAAACCTCTGACCAATACTTCAATAATAGTCTATTACGCTTGTAGAGCTTCAGATTCAAAGGAAAACTGAATTTAGTCTCAATAATAAGAGATGTAAGACATCACACTTTTGCAGGATAGTTTTTTAATGCTGTGCACGTTCATATTGTTCTACATTGCTTAGAATTTTATAATCAAAAAGTTTCGTAGCTCGAAAGCCGATACATCGGTGTTGCTGTAGAATCATATAAATTGATGTTCAAATTAAATTCGGCAATTTGTCTTTTCCATGAGAAAGCTAATTGCTAATAATTATTGTGCACCGAGTTGACTGCCCTTCATACAGCTGTAGTTTATAACATATAAAAATTAATATACACAAGCTGCACTCAAATCGAAAACCGTTAACACAGTGCGGCTGATAAATAAGACACTTTCATTTGCTTATGCAGTAAGTTTTACGGTCCGCACTCTCAAATATAGTCAAGATCGACATGACAAAACGCACGGTTGCCAGACGGAAACAACGCACAATGCGAAAGATTTCGTTGAGTTCGTTGATTTTTTATGCATACACCTACGGCGCTTTTCTCCTGGTTTCCCAGGATTATTGTTCTGAACATAAGAGCTCAAAAAAATTAAATTGTTTGCATACGACGCTCCCAATATTGAAACCTGTGTTCCTAAATTTTTCGTGAAGAAAATTAAAATGAAAACAAAATGTGTTCGCGAATTTCTGATAAACTATAGGACCGTTTTGTTCGTCACAGTTACATTAAATTTGTTCGTGTGCATCGAAGAATCGTGATTACAAGATGCGAATTGGCACGGACGGTCATTACCTGATTTGTTATCACCATTTCTGGGCTTAGCATGAATCGAATCGCATTTCCTATCTGTTCCGTAAAAATGGATGCAGACGCCACATTGGGTATTGCAAAATGAGATGGTTAGTGGAATCAACTTAAATTTAATAAAAAATAAATAATTTGGCACAATCCAAATCAGGACTCTAATTTGTTCTGAATATCAAAACTAGATGTTGCGTTTCATGTTTAGCATCTTGTTTTGCGTCAGTCGCGCGCGTATAAAACGTGACTGCTTGCATATCAACCACAGGTTACCTCGATATGGCAAAACACCATATTAACAATCTCCACGTACACGAAATCAACGCGTGTGATGTTAAACAATCAACATAACAGGTATTGATTTACATAGTATCGAGTTTACAAGTCTTTAAAATAAAATTTTCCAAGGAGACACGTTTGGGGGTCTACATGGTAATGCACGTTTGGTAAATTAAATCCGATTCACTGACCGAATAAATTTTTTCCTCACTCTTCCGGTACAATACATGTTACACAGTGGCGATGCACAATCCCGCAAATGCTGTCGGACACACTATAAATAATTTAAAAAACATACCAAATCTTATATTGTATCATTTCTAAATACATCGTTTGCTTGTTCTATTTTTCCTCAAGCGGTCGATTGCTCCATGAATATATGTTCACTCAAATTTCCATATTTATTAGATAATTCACAATAATAAATTTGCACTTATACTATGCGAAAATAACATGGTCAGCTATTTGTGACTTGAACTGTTGTTAAAAAATAAAACCGGAACATAATATACAGCCTCATTTATATATCGTATAGCTGTCCATAGGGCAGTAGGTGATTACCTAGACGGGTAGGACTACCGTTATGTCCTAGATACCGGCATCTCCTCTAACCTCGCATAGGAGTGCGCAGAAGTTTTGATATCATTGGTGAACTTTGGCGATATTTGGGAGAAATTGTTCAAATTGGCAAAAATTTGGAGAAATTTTAGCTAAAATTGCGGAAATTAGACAATAATTTAGAAAAATTCTGCGTTTGTAAAAATTAAACAAAAACTAAACTAACAGTTGCCCTACAACCCACGCCGGCACTATCTGCCACACCTCCTGAGCCTACACACCTTGGACACCCATGATATATAGCATACAGTGCTCGTAGGGACAGGGGTTACCCCTTCTAAGCCAAATCCTCCAGCACGTCTAACGCTCAAGTAACAATTTGGCACTTATGAGCAAAATCACAAAAATTTTATAGGGTATATAACTGGGAAAATTATTAGGAAAAATTGACAGACATTGGAAAATATTCGGTTACTCCCCGACGAGACCTCTATTTGCGGACAGACCTCTGGCCCCTATGTTATATTTTATTTAGATTCCGAGCTCCAAAATTATGTATATCATTTGTTTATACATAC